>JAUZNJ010062772.1:12315-27389 GCA_034780135.1 Jordanella pulchra
ATCTGAGTGTTAATCAGTGGCCCTGTTGCTTCACCAGACTTGTTTCCTTTGAGTACAAATGTGAAATGAAATCCTCAATAGAGTAATAATTTCACTTTAAGGTTTCTTACATTTTTTATCAGGATGAAAATAAACTTTTCATTGGTGATTTCTATGTTCCTGGGTCTTTTTGGAGTAATTTGACATTTATAACATGTGGCAGTCTTGCCTGTGAAACCTAATTTTCTCCTTCAGTGTTACTGAATGCATATTAGTTACGAGCAGTGAATCCAACGTTAAGCTTTTGTTCAGGTTGAACATGATGATCACCAGCTAATGTAATGAACAGGAGGCTTTTTTTTTTATAAGAAATGCTTCCAGTGTCTTTAACCCAACTACAAACATTATAAAAAGTTAGTGTGGCAGAGTTCTTTTGGCTTATATGCTATACTGCTTCCTCTCCAACATATATATGTGTGTGACCTTTTACCACAATGTGAAACATAATTATATTTATGATGAAGTCACATGCTGTCATACTATTTAAAGTGTGTAAATATAATCAGGTGTGGAGTTTACTTGAAAACGCTAACTTGGAATGTTTTCTTTAGAAAGATATAATCCCCGATTAATTTGCTTATTGTCAAATGTACAATATTCACTGAGATAATGTGCAAAAATACACTAATGTGCAAAAAATACTTTTTCCTTTTCTACAAAAGTCTACAGATCAAATCAAGTATTAGTTTCCTCTACCTCATTACTGTATGAGGATAGGGAAGAGAAAGAGTCAGTTTAGCAGGTTTGTCAGGTTACGTGGCCGAAGGGTTAAATGCAATTAAGCCAAACAGCTGAAGCAGTAGTGCTATGGCAGAAGAGTATGAAGTCCAGAAGTTTTAAGAACCATCATAATATGATAAGCACCATATTACCATAGACGGGATAATAACCATATGACATATGACTTCCCTGCAGGAAGCTGTGTTGTATCTGAGTTGCTTCGTTGTGCTGAGGTTATTTTTCACAATCTTAGACACTATCCTGCTCAGGATAAAGTGTGAAATACGATTTTTGTTTCCCTCCCCTTGCCCATAATGATCCATTTTCTTTTGTTTTTGTCCAACTGTAAGGGCAGCGACTTTCATCCTGAATGACTGTTACTTAACACTTCATCATCTGTAATTCAGTTTATCCATGCAAAGTTTTTCAAAAAACATCTGAAAAACCTTCTGCAGGTCATTATTGGAAATGTTCATGACTTTTTTCCCCATTAGTGGCATTCTAGGCATCCGCAGAGAGTTTTGCATGCATGTGTTAAGAGTCACAGCTCTGGTGATAGGACAAAGACAAATATCACAGAGCAATGAGAGACTAACTGATTATGTAATCCTCTGGATTAAATCCAGAGACTTCTCCAGGTAACTAACCATAGATAAAGTGTGCAGCGCCACCGGTTGTCAAAATACAGACTTAAGCAATCAAACACGGCTGAAATTCTCCCTGAATATTTTCTGTTGACCTCTTCTATCTCTCTGCACAGATACACAGGCAGAACCCAAATCCCTACCATTCCTTTTTATATTATCCTGTCTTCTGTTTGCCTGCTCAGCCTCAGGCATGTTTCTTCCCCCACATTTTTTCAACAATCCAGCCTGTGTAGTTCAGACTATATGAATGAGAATATGCTCGGGATTCAGCAGGATTTCTCTACCTGAAAGTTGATCCAAAATTGACTTTAAACCTAGCGTTTGGGTTTTGCATGTCTGTATGTTCCTAAAATTTCATTTCGTTAATCTGCAGCAGCTTTTAATGACAACCCTAAATACATTTAATTGGGGATTTAAGCTGTGGATAAAAAGTCTTGCAAATTTATAAAGAGTAGGGAAAAATACAGATTGTTCAGAATGATTTCCAATAAAATCTGAAACGTTTGTAATTCTCATTCCATGCTTCTTCCACTATGTAACCTTTGTCGAACTGAATGCAAGTTTTTTCAGCTTTCTTTCACAAATAATGACAGACAGTATTTAGGGTGTGAATATATAGCCTGCTAACTGATTATCCAACATAATTCAAGATCTCTGCAGCTCCTGCAGAGCCTCTCGGTCATTTCTCTGATTAAGGGCAATGAACATCTCTTCTATAGATGGTTAAAATCTGAGATTTTGTTTTAGGCAACCCTATTTTAACTTCCTTACAATCACTGAGCTGTCCTCTGTGTTATTCCTCTCAGTATTTCATGACAGGCCTCTTTGGGGCTAAACACAAATGCACACCACACTTCCCTTAACTTAAAAAAAACAACCTGTGTCTGTTTTCTTTCACCTTGCTGTTAAAATACTTTGTTTGTCTATGAAATTAAATCATCACAAAATAAATTTAAAATTCGATTGTGACAGACTGTGAAAAAGTTCAGCAGGTTACATTATGTTACATTACATTATAAAGAGCTAAAAAACATTTCTCAAAAGTGACAAACTTTGCAAGGTATGTTTCCAGATCAAATTTCTGTAAGATTTGTTGTGTGAGTCACATTTATTTGAAATACTTCATAAAAGCAAATAGTAAGCAAAAAAAACCAACCCTTTAAAGATAAATTTAGCAAAATCTTTTTTTTTATTATTGTATCCTTACTTAACACATTTAAAATATTCAGAGTTTCTTTGACTTTCTAATTACTAATTTAATTGCTGTTTTTCTGGGGTATAAAAGTGTGACACAGCAAGGAGTCATTTATCTTAGTGTCTATACATTGAATTACCTAAAATTCAAAACAAGTAAATTATTTTACACTAACATACAAAAAATGATGTTTGCTTCACTACAACGGAATAAAGATAAGCAGTATATATGGCTGTTTTTCATTTTAATTCTGATGACCAATTTCAGAAACATGGTCCTCGAACAATGTCCTCTGATGGGTTGAAATAGATCAGAGAAGGGGCTATGATAATAATTATGGATTCTATTCATTAAGGGTCTTCAATCTATAGAAAAGTCTGTTTTATCTCCAATGACCTTATTAGAGTGTATGGTGTCATGAAAGCCTTGACATGCGCTTAAACATGACCAAAACAATTAAGACAATTAAGAAGAAGAAAAAAGTCTATCTTTAAATAAATATCTGATGGTTTCTAACTTTAACAGGTTCATTGTCCAAATCTTAAGATGGCACAGAAATCAACCTTTTTAAAATAATATTACAGTTAACCTAAAGTAAACATTTCAAGGGAGCTGAAGACATGAGGAATCTGAAAGTTCATAAAAAATGATGAACTAAAAACTGTCAAAGATCTTTTTCTCTGACTCAACCTTGTAAAATGCTATAAAAAGCGTAACTTCGGCCCCGTTGACAAAAGTGGCAAACTTCTGCCACTGCCTGGTATTATTAGCTTTCTGAATCATATTTCCCCCCTGATAAACTCTGACATATTCCAACAATAAGCAGTTAGAAGTGGAGAACCAAATGTCCATACAAGGCCTGCTTCCATTTGTAAGCTGGGATCATATTCACCTGGCAGAAAGTTACTCACAGCAGACGTAAAAACAGATCATAAACAAAATTATCCTTGCATTTTACCGTCAAAGTATACCATCAAATGTCATCACAGCAATGAGATAAGGATTATTTGGATGATGATAAGCTGCCGTTTAGAAAGGCAGATGGTAAAAGCTGGTGAAAACATAAAGAGAGCTACCTGGAAGAAAGTTTTATAAAGAGTTACATTTATTGAGGCTGTTGCAGTTAACAAATCAGAAAGAAAGATTTTTTGTTTTTTTTTCTTTTGTTGCAAATGACATGATTTAGACGTGAGTATACTGTCATCTGGTGTTCAGTTTTCCCATTGCAACCTCGAGCCACATTTTCTTACAATTTTAGATTCAGAGCAGACGGTCATAGTTAAAAGCTTTATTCAACATTAAAATGGTAATAAATTGGTCTTCTAGAGAAAACTAGCTCAATTATAATGAGATGAGAAAATTAACCATTTTTTTTTTCAAAATTACACTAGAGCAGCTATTTCTATCTTATGTTTGTTAAACATAAACAAACAAAACGCCACTGAATATTACAGAGTTGTTTCAAACTCGCTAGTCAGAATGTTTAGCATTCAGCTCTGTGAAGCTACAAATTACTCACTTTCCAAACCATACACTTGCACTTGCTAAAGATATTAATATATATTCAGTTTTACAAAAAAAACAGCAACAAAATTAATATTTATCATATTATATTTGAATGCCATTAAGAGTTTACATGGCAGTCTTATGACTGACATTTATTTACATGGAGAAAAACAGAAATACAGAAAAATGTGCAACTTTTGTGTTATGGAAATATTTCTTATAATAAACAAAAATCCTTTCTCATGCTTTTACTTAAAGTTTTCACTTTCCTTCACTTTTTAAAACGATATTTCTGCAGATTTTGAACTTGAAATCCACTTTATTTATTCAAGTAAAGACCTTTTTTAGTTATTGCTTTGTTATAAGTAGAAACTTTAATGTTTTATCTGGAATGTATTCAACAGACCAGCAGGAAGTTATCCATCCAAAGTCCAGAACCTAAATACAATGGGGCATGTAGTGAAACTTGAAAGCTGACTTTCTTTCTTAGATTTTCTCTTTCCAATTTAAATGGATTACAGCCAGTATCCAAAGACATGTAAGCGTAAATAAAACATCAGTCAACAGATATACTAAGCTGTCAGAGACACCAGAATGACCTTTTAGTAAAAGGTAGTACAGAAAATGTTCTCGTATGACTCAAATATGTATCACCTTTTATAAAATCATGTGTGTCAAAAGAAAAAAACACATGCATCTCCTCGATTTTTATTATTATGCACCATTTAGTGTTACTTAGTCACAATATAATCCCAATAACATGCACTAAAGTCTATAATTATTTGGCAAAATGGAAAAAACCCACAAAATCTGAGGTAAACAAATTGGAAAAAAATAGACTCATGAAAAAAGACATGACGACATATTCAATTTATCACAGTATTTTTGCTTCATATAGACAGACAGGTTTTGTTCAAAATCTATCATTAAAAGGTCACAGTGTTGACAAGAAAAGTGACAGCTTGTGAAAAAAAATAATTTACCAAAACCTATGAAAAATAAACGTGAAATCTTTTACCCATAAAAATGTGCACAAACTTCAACAAGTCGTCTGAACCTAATCAATACTTTTAGTAGTTTTCCAAGACAGTGCTGGGACATGTCTTTATTAAATAAATTAAAAATATTAAAACAAACTAAACTGAAACTGAAGTAAAGTCGAACAATAAAAATAGAATAGAAAAAAAAAGAAGAAAACACAAACCAGAACATAACAAACTATATGAGGGCAATGCAGGATTGTCCATGGTCACCAGGGTGAAGATCCTGCCTCATGGGTGAGTCTGTATTTGCGATAGCTCCAAGTTTGTCTGAGTTGGTGGCTGTGTGCTTGAAAAATCGGGAATGTTGTATTCTGTGTAGGGAGGTGGGATGTCATCTGGTTTAATTCCCAACTGAAAAACGAGAACAATTAAAGAAATATTTAGAAATTAAAGCTGAAAAGGTTTCAATCAAAGCAGACATTAATAGTCTGCATCATGAACCATCAGACTCACCTCATGATAGGATGGTGGGGGCTCATAGCGGACGGTGGTGCTGTATCTTGGTGGAGAATGGTGGTCGCTCCCGTGCAGGTCTTCACTTTCCTGCCGTGATATACTTTGAGGAAAAGGGATAAAGTATATGGAGCGTAGTTGGTTCTCCTGCTCCCTGCGGAGCTGTGCTTCCCTCTCTATCTGCTCCTCTCGCAAACGGGCACACGATCTGCAGAAGCTGGTGCAGAACATGATGCCCAGACCAAAGCCCAGGAAGCCCAGGAAGACCCTCATGAGAAAGATAAAGGAGTGTGAAAAAAACAAAACATGTGATTATTATTTTAAAAATCCTTTTAACATCATGTTAGATGTGCACCGAGATGGTTTATGGTCATATTCCACATTAAGGAGTAGAAGCAGAGTAAAGTGTTTTCGAATATTCCTGCAAACTGAAAGAAGATGTGTTGAATAAATCTTTCTGAGAGCAAAAGCCTTTAGTGTTTATTGGAGAGGAGACTAAACCTAATGAATGATCATTTTTTTCCAAGCAGCTCCATCCAAACAGGAGTCAGTGACAGATTTGGGGAGGGAATCAATGGCAGTTTTGCTAAAGTTAATAATTTGCAGCTATATTTAAATTACAGTCTGTTTAAATGGGTTCATTTGCATCTTCAGAGGAACTTTAAGTCGCCAGTAAATGTTTGTTTTACATTCATACAGTTCACCTATCTTCATTATTACTTACCCTTGTGTTTATATTTTTATATATATATATTTTTTATAGGGCAGTTTCCTCTTGTTTTTTGTTGATATTATTGTTTGTTTTGTGCTGAGTGTGAGTAATGCTCACCTACCCTGGAGAAGAGGCTGTGGATTGCTAGAGATGCTGTTTGCAGCCATTCTTGGCAGTTTAAAAAGTCTCTACCAAGGAGGCTCCAAAACATCTTATAAATAAGAAGCATCGAAAGAAAACCCTAAAAAGGTTTTATTTCAAACAAATTATTATTATTTTTTTATCATTATTTACTTTATGTTGAATCTTTTTTTTAATCTAAATGAAAATTAAAGACCTTTTATGTATTATATCTTAAACTGTTGTTACACTGATATGACACACTGACATGTAAAATAACTGTCAGATTTTAAAGGTTGAGGTTATTTTGCAAAAGGAGCAGAAGCCTTTACTTACAGAAAAACGTCTGAGTTGTTTAGAGCTAAAATAACAACGTAAGTCTAGATGGGCAGTTTCATACTTGGGTGCTAATCCTTGCTATTTAAAACTTAACCTGTGGAAATAGTTCGGATTTTAAGACTCAAATATTTGATTCACAGATAGGGCAGCCATTCACATATTAATGATAGATACATTGAATTTATGGCTAAATGAAATGCTCTTTGTTTAAAGGGTAAAACATAGATTTTAGGGAAAAGAGTTATTCTAAATGCTCTTTAACACCCTTAGATGTGTTGCTAATGTGGGGCTATTTCTCTGTCTCAGTCATTCAGTTTTCTATGTAGCAAATGAAAGTTGCCAGAAGCTAATGAAAATGTATTTATCTCTTTTTTTAACTATTGAGACAATTTTGTATTTTTTGAGCCTGCAGGAATAATTAAGACTCTGTGTTACATCAATAAAGTTTTTCCCCTTAATTTTTTTTTTTTTATAATGCTAGTCGTAGTCGCTTCTTTGCATAATGATTCAGCTGTTAAAAAAAACAGCTGTTCAAATAAATCACTAAGAGCCCATGATTACTCTTAAATGTTTGCTGATAATAACTTTTTGATTACAAACAATCCAAAATAGAAATAAATAGATGTTTCTTACTCTAAATAAGGAAAGGAGTTATACATCCTTCTCTAGATGGATGGATCCCACAGGATGGATCGAAATAGAGCCACGAATAACAGAATGAACCTAAAAAGTAAACAAGGTTTTATAAATCTTATTCCAAATAACAAGATGAGGTGATTTCAAAACACTGATTCACTCAAGCTGATAAACAGTCACAGTTCTTTACTATTATCAAACGTAGACTCACTACTTTTTCTGTTACATAAATCAGATTTCTATCCTCTGCCAAGATCAATAAAAGAGCACACTTTGTACTCATAAGACTATAAATGTTTTGTCCTCGGCGGGGTTTTTATTACCAGTCGATACAAGAAGGAGGGTCATTTCTTAATAGTACCCGTCTGTCTTGTGACAACCTTATACTGTTAATGGTTATTCAATTTGGCTTCGCTGTAGGGGTTATTACATCAACAAAAAAAATAAAATACAATGATAATAACAGCTTAATGCTAATGCTGTTGAACAAGTTTCATGTCGGTTTTGAGGAAACAGGTAGTAAAGTTAGAGCTTAACAACCAAACAAGCAAAGAGGACAGACATAAGACAAAGGTATTGCTCTAATTGTTAATAGAAGCAGAAAATCTGCTTTGATTATAATCAGAGTAAACCTGAACTAGGTAACAAAATCTGCATGGTCCAAAAAAAATGTTCAAATTAAAAATCAGAAAATGTAACATGTTTTTGTAATCATCCACTTTTAGTCTGATATTCCTAAACTATTACCTTATTACTACAAGTCAAATAATTAATCAGTTTCTGTGTTTAATCTAATCTGGGTGTAAATATGGCTATTCTGTTAAAACATCAGAGCTTTATTAGAAAATTACATTCCCAAGCTTGGAATATTCACAGAGCACAAAAAACACAAGAAGAGTAAGTAGGCAGCCAAATAAACTGTTGTAACTCTAGAGGAGCAGCAAAGATCCCCCGCTCAGGTGGAGCCAGCTGTTTACAGCTCAAATATCTGGCCTTTATGAAAAGTTGCAAGAAAAAGCTGCCATTGATTATAAGCCAAAAAAAGTCCATCTAGCTGTTTCTCAATGTGGACCATATAGCTAAGGTAAAGAAGGAGGTGTTCTGGTCAGAAGGAACCAAAACAAAACTTTTTGGTCTAGACAAACCCCACAGTAAAACATGTGGGTGGCAGTGTCATGCTGTGCAAAAATAAGAACAGGAACTTTGAGAGTTGTCAAAAGGATTTTTTGCATTTAAAAACACAGTAATCCATTTAAATCAAGCAACCAGATAAGCAGTAGGACCACTTAGCTAAACACACATAAAGAGCTAAAAACATTAGATCTAAATCCAAATTAGAATTAGTGAAAATATTTAAACACACTCCTTCCAATCAGACTGAGCTTAAGGTATTTTCACTGTTAAAATGGCAGCAATTTCAGTCCTAAAATATGGAAAACTGATAGAGAAATACCCCAAAGGACTCATTAGTGTAGTTAGAGGAGCAGGTTGTGATGTTTTTAAAATTCTATTTTGTTATTTTAAAACAAAAATGATTTCATTTCAGTCTAATTGTTCCCAGTTATGTACTACTTTGAAAGGCTCTGTGACATAAAATCCCATTCACTGAAATATGTTTAAGGTACTGGAAGATTCATGAACCATTTAAACCTCATTTTTGTTATCATACACATACATAACACAAAAGTGAAATAGCAAAGACCATTGGGCATTGGATCATGTAGGTCAGTTCTGTGATTATCACAGATTGAATAATAGTAGATAAACTCCAAAATATGAAAAGAAACTTCTGAGCTTAAGTCCAGAAAAATAACTTTACCTTACCTTACAAACTGTACATGTTTTGAGATGACTGACAGAATTTTAACAAACCGAACAGGCATTAAACAAAAGTAGGAATACAAAACTAAAAATAGCTCACACAGGGAATAGGTGAGGTCAAAATTCCCAATAGCTGAGCAGTGAGCACATAGAAACCGAAGCAAAGTCTGTAAATGCGCACTAAACAAACAGACTTCTATGATATGTTCCCCTTGAAGAGATTTCAGATTAATTTTGATTAGCTCCATCTCATCAAACCAGATTCAGTTTAGAAAAAAGGAGCAGAAAAGGTGTGTTTAAGGGCTCTTACCTTTGTGTAATGTGTCTCTTTTCCAGGTGTGTAACTGAAAGGGCTTAATCACTGGAGCAGAGTACAGTTTTTATTGTGGGTGTGCTGATGTGTGCTGTGTGTGCTCATGCATGGGAGCAAGGGTAAAGCCCACAATGCTTATCTCCCACTGAAATGCATTCAGAAATCACCATCCTTAATTATACTTCTTCTATCAAAGGCCTTTTCAAAGGCCTAAACGTAGATGATCAAACACAGGAAAAAAATATACATTTCATTTTTGTGATGGAAATTGTTTTATTAGCTTGTGAAAAAAGGTTTCTCAGAATCATTTATGGCAGTGTTATGACATTTAAAGGAACAGGTCTGTGTTTTTCCTCTCATAAACTGGTAGTTAATGTAGCTAACTACATCTGAGTGCTAAATTATGAAATATCATCCTTGTTCAGAAAAAAACTTATCTTACAGTAAGACATTTGTTTCATTCTTTATCTCTGGCAGCAAGCAGCTCCCATCAGAAAGTGGTCAGGGTTCTATGTCAACTCTTCATTTGAACGTTTTAAATCATTACAGTATTTTTTTTTAAATTATTGTTAAATCAATTAAAAACAAACAAAAAAAAAACAAAACAAAAACAATCTGACTCGAAGTAAAAAAGTAGTTACCCTCAAACCCCGAACCTAATAACTTATTGTACCATTCTCCTTTCAACATCTGCTGGGTCTTTGTATTTACATATAATATGAGTTTTACATTTCTACAAAAAACAGTCTTTTCTTTGTAGATGATTCTTATGCATGAATGGCTTTATTTAGTTAATGCCACAGATTTAGGAATCCTGTCAAAACTTCTAAATAATGAACACATAATTTAATTAGATATTACATAATTAAATATCAACACATTCCTCTCTTCCAGTGAAGTGCTCTAAATCATTTTGAATCACACAGAGGTGGACTTTCTGGTTTGCACTGGATGATTGTCATGCTGTATGACCCAAGTGTGCTTGGACTTAAGGTCAAAAACTGTTGACTAAATGTTCACCTTCAAGATTTTCTACTGAAGAAATTATGCAGGTCCTTGGGGAGCAAAGCAGCTCCACACTATTAAACTAAGTAGCGGGACAATAATCTTCCAAAAAAAAAATCCAGTTTTGTCTCACCTGTTTATTTTGGTAATCTTTTGGGGGAATCAGTAAGATGCGTTCTGAGAAATGTTAAATGACCCTTTGTCTTCTTTTTAGTCTTTAATGGTTTGGTCCTTAAATTTGCTCAGTTTGTAAATGAAACCTGCAGTTGTTTAGATGTTCTTCTGGGTTCTTTTGTGACCTTTTGGACGAGTTGCTCACTCAGACACTCCTTTTTAGTTTACCACCGTTCTGTATTTTCATTCAATCTGTGAATAACATGTTTCCCCAATTTTAAAAGCCATCCTAAAGTCTTAGACATCTCCTTGTAACTCTTAGGGTTTACTAAATGTCATTGACTTTGCTGCTCATATGCTCTTGAATTTCTTAAGATGAGGCTGTTTAAGATGTTTTAGCCGAGTCATGTTGTTGGTAGACAAGTTCCTTTACCCCACAGGTCTGGCAGTGAACATATCTGGGTGTGGCGACTACAAATGATATATAGAGATAGATATGAAAACAATTTATCTTCTTTCTGACTTTCCAGCTTGTTTAATGGTCTGAAAAAAGGGGTCAAATAGCTTTTCACAGCAGTACAACTAAACTAATAGGCAAAGGACAAAATATGCTGTAGAAGGCATCTTCAGTTAGAATGATAATTATTAACAGAAGAGTACATCATTTTGCAAGTCACTCAAACCCAGAGTGATAAGAATAATTCCTGTTTGTTCTTACTGAGCTGCTGAGTGCAGACAATTATTATGATCAGCGCAGCGATCGAAGAAAAGCAAATAAAAGCAGCAGTGACGAGTGCAAATGTGCACCAGGGCACTGTCACTGGAATAAACACAACGGTATAATGATTAAAAATGTGCTTGACAAACCAGTTAGCTATCTCCGAGTGGAAAAAAAACTCTTCCATGTTATTTAGAGGAGTGTAAGGTTACAAAGGTTGCATCAATGTAACTGTCAGGAAGTGAACATGCAAAGTTTATGCAATTATTAATGATAACCGGAGCCTTTGGTCCCCGATAGCATGTTAATTGTGGGTCATGAGGGCGGCTCTGATTTTTTTAGATAAGTTTTACTGTTGAAGTAGCTCAGTTTCTCCTGAACTATCTCCGTTGAGCCTTACCTCATTCAAATCCAACGTTTTACGGGACAGCCTAACTGGAGGACATAATTGTACAATGGAAAAAAAAAAGTCTTGCAGGGATTGTACACTGCACAAAATAAATAGATAAGTTTTATATTTTTATTATTAAACTTTTTTTTTCTCTGAACAGTTAGTTCTTTAACAAACCATAGGAAAATGTGTTCAGATATAATTAAATGAAAGTACATCATTTTTCTTTATACACATCAATTTTAGTTCAAATAGTCATTTATATATTCTTATCTTGTTTCCTGAAGACAAAAAATCCAAAAGTTCATTTTGTTTTTTCTAAAAACAATTTACAATCTTTTTCTGTATTTCTGCTGTATTGCTAATGAGAAACCATCAGTCAACAAATATTAAAATAAGACAACACATTTGTTGGACAGTTCATTTTTTTTCACAGACATTATTGATTAACTTTACAGCAGTTTAAAACGAATCCCACCAAAAACATTACATGATAAACACCCAGAAACATTCAGGCAACTCTGACACAAATTCTTCACTAAATAATCCCAGCAAAGTACTTTTCACCCTGAAATTATAAACTGTTACTTCTCAAGCTAAAAAAAAATGTGTGTTGTTAGGAAAATGGAAAAACAATGTTTATCTTAAAAAAAAAAAAGCAAGAGCTAATATTTATAGTCAGAGATTTTAAGTGCACAATGGTTGTCGTGAAGAACAACACTTTTCTATTTTTCACAGTGGGCTTTTAAAATTGTCATTACATGATGGCAGCGTCTACCTGAGGTGAGCAACTCATGGACCCTTTTAAAACCGGTTATCCACTAAGAGTTGATCAAACATCAGGCAGCGACAGACATGAGCTGACAGCATATCGAAGTTCTTTATGGTATGGGGCCAGAGAAAGTCAAACATGAATGACCCACATCCGACAGCCGCCTGCATAATGTAAAGACACTTATCCTGCTTTCAACAATCTGATTTCAGTAGTAGAACCAAGAATATTTGCTCTGAGTCGACTCTCTGATCTGGACTCACTAGCTCAGACGAGGCTCTTTTGCTGGAGGTTTAAAAAATCTACTCTTGCTCCACCACAGGTCCAGAAACTAACATCTGCTTGTTCACAAGGGGTACAAAAACTAGACTATAAATCTTCATGAGGAGCTCTGAGTTGTCGCTTGTTCAACCAAGCTTGGAGCAAAGGAAGGTTGGCGTCCGTCCAGCGGATGTTATCCTCTATGGTCTCATAGGTCTGTTGAATGCACCTCATTTTTGACCCCGCCTCCTCCGTCAGGGAGTCAAAAAAGGTCCGTATCTGAGGGAAAGCATGAGTAAGAGATTGAAACACACATTTATACTTTAATGTGTTAAACGATTAAAAAAGTATCCTCTCATTAACCAGATTAAACTTTAAAGACAGAAGGAAATAGATTTTTTTTTTTTTAAATCACCTCCTGAAGCATCTCCCTGGTGGAGTACTGGTTGGTCACACCAGTCACCATGTACGACACAGAGTTAGAGCCGAGGTCAAACCTGTTCCATTAACACAAACACAGTGTTACTGTCAATGATTCAGGGGCTATTTTTAACTTAACAAGGAGGAAAAATGTGCAGACAAAAGTAAAGATATTATTGTACAAAACATGTATGAACTGTTTGAGAGCCAAGCTATAAATGTATGACAAGAAATTAAGCTTTGAGAGAAGAATCTCACCTAAAAGGTGAAAAAAAAACAGAAAAGTGCTTTTTATTAGTAGCAGCTATTTATTGAAGGGAGAAGGATCCTAATTAGAGGTCACGTAGAGTAAGGTGTACTGACTTCTTGATCAGGGTGTGCCAGTTAGCTCTGAGGAAGTCCCAGGCTAGTTTGTAACCATGAGGGTTTCTTCCAACAGAGACGACCACATCTGGGAGGTCCTGGGTCTTCATCACCTCCCCCTGCAGACTTTGTTCCATCATCCTAGAGATAGAAAAAAATGACAGATTTTAAGGAGGAGCTTTGTGAATTCTCATTTTCCTTTAATTAATATTTACTAAGCTCTGCTTCTCACCACTTGAGCTTGTCCTGCAGATGGGTGACAGTCATAGCAGACTTTATGCGGCTCTTGACGGACATCTGAAGCGAAGTTCGGTACTTTTCAAAGAGAAAGTCCCATCCCTCTGGCGTCCGTGCGCCAATCACAAACACAGCCATAGTGATGTCAACAGGGAGGCTATAATAAGACGGATGAGCTTTACAACAACAAAGTTGCTTTGACAGTGCTTATTCTTTCCATACAAGTGATGATTATTATTCTGAAACTAAAACCAGTTGCACTTGGCTCCCTGACCTCATGGTCCCATCTGAATCCTTCCAGCGGTTAAACAGCTGGGTGGCTTTGGCGACGCAGGGAGGATATTTCCTGACACAGGCGAACAGCAGCAGGTAACTCCTCAGCACTCGCTCAGACACCGAACCGGAGTCATTCCACTCTTGCCGATCGATCAGATCCCGGAAAAGCTCCACAATATAACCCTGAGGTACCATAAACAGCGTGTAAAATGTCAGTAAGGCATGCAGTCTGTCAGATCCTGCTCACACGATGTCCAAGACAGTTTGATCGTTACAAATCTGGAGATTGTAATTTTGGGTTGGAAACATTCAAACCAATTCCATAAACACCCCCCTGCATTTGCATTCGATGTAATGCAAATGCAGAGGAATGTTTTCCCCAATGTAAATGGGAGGTTTCTGCACCTCAACAATCAGTTTCAGACCAATCAACTTAACAGCTGCAAACAGAAATAAGTATGCACATAAATCTAAGATGTTTTTTTTTTCATTTGAGCTATAGGGGCTCTTTGGTCTGAATGTTTTTACAAATTTGAATATATTTTTACACAACCTGACACATAACTATTATATGATAATTGAATTAACCATATAAGATGTTAATTGCTTGTTAACAACTTCTCTCCATTCATGACTAAATACAATACAAAGATTTACCTTTGGTAACATTTTGCATTCAAAGAGCAGCCACAGAACTCACAAACCCTAGGGTTTTCCTTAGAAACTGCACAATTTGGAGGTGTGTGTACGTTTCACAAGCTAGAAACTGTACAGTACAAGGAGTGATATACACCTGCAACTCTCCATCTAAATAAGCCTGAAAGAGAAGCTTTCTTCTCCTCACTGTTGTTTGATACCGTGGATTGTTTTTACCTTAAAACCCATAAATATGTGTAGATCTCTATCTATCTATCTATCTATCTATCTATCTATCTATCTATCTATCTATCTATCTATCTATCTATCTATCTAT
>JAUZNJ010062782.1:0-27381 GCA_034780135.1 Jordanella pulchra
TGTGGAGTACCACAGGGATCAGTGCTAGGTCCAATTCTCTTTACTATATATATGCTCCCAATTGGTAGAATTATCAGGCAACGTGGGATTCATTTGATGATACTCAGCTATATCTGTCTATAAATCCTGATTAAACTAACCCATTGCATAGACTATGGGCAGTCTTAAAGACATAAAAACCTGGATGACTCTTAACTTTCTGCTAAAGAATGCTGACAAAACATAATTTATTGTCTTTGGACCAAAGTCTTTGAAAAAGAAGCTGATTAGACAATCACTTCATCTGGATGGGAATGATCTCAGATAATAAAGTAAAAACAACTTGGTGTTGACCTGGACCTTTCATTTAAATTCATTATAAAAGAGGTTTCTAGAATTTCCTTGTACTTGGGTAAGAAGAGAGGTAGGTGGAGGTAGAGCAGTAACAGCCCTCTGGTGAGGGAAAAGTTGAGTCCGAACAGTCGGACTTTCTTATATCTCATCTAAAACTGTTTATGTTCTGTATTTGTGCTGCTATATGTTTAGGCTGCTGGACGATATGGGGACGACTTTTATTCATTCTGCTTCGTTCCATCTCTGTTCTCCCATTCTGCAGTACTTTTTAGTTCAACCTCTAACTTTATGCTTCATCTGCTTTTTCTCATCATAAAAGCTTCATCTGATCTGTTCATGTTTGGCTGTGACTCCATCTTGGAGAGAAATATCAGCCGTGCTGCTGCCATCAACACCTCTCTTAATAGATATAGGAGCTTGGCCTGTTTTCTTGTGTTGTCCGATTTCTCTTACTGTGACTAACTGTATGTGTTCCCTTTCCTCTCTGACGTGGGAACTGGCCTGGAGCTCATCTGCCTGGCTGTGTCTATCCTGGACAGGGCCACCTGCGGATCTGGCTGAGAGTTAGCTTCTGTATCTGTTTTCTTTTTCTATGTTCTATCTCCCTGAACCCCAGTCAGCCTCAGATAAAGGCTGCCAACACTGAGCCTGGTTCTGGTTTTACGGGAGGTTTCTTCCTGTTAAAAGAAAGTTTTCCTCTCCACTTGGTATAACGGACTGCTGAAGAGTTAATAACAAAATGCAAGCAAAGGTCATCACCTCAGGCTCATCCAGGAGGAGAATGTCTTGCAAGTCAATGACTCGATGCAACTAACTAGTTTTCCTAACCATTATGAATGGAGCATTAGAATCACACTTCTCTCTCTCTCTATGCATCTGGATGGTGTGGACCATCCCTAATACGAGTTTTCATGACAAAGGAAATACGACTTGTAACATAATTATTAAAACCTCTATTGCATGCTAGCTAGCTACCTCTACTTCCTGTTTATTTTAGCCAAGCGTAACGTCAACGTACCATGATATTTTTCACTATTTTAAAAGTTTATTTAAAATTTGCACATTGCCTGCAGTCAAAGAGGATTCCAATTGGTTTGCCCATTAAACATGAGTCAGGCACTAATTTCCCACTAGGTGAAAAAGCAGGATACAAATATGATGTAAACATAACCTTTAACGTAAGGATGTTTTTCTCTGTTGCACTCAAAATAGCTCCTTCCTGTCATTCAGTCATCTGTGGGTGCCTTTATTGTGTTTTGGTTAAAAAAATTGGCTGGTTCAGGAGAAATATTATTTAATAGTTGGACTTTTTTCATAGAGCTTATTTTTATAATTTTAGGCACATTTAGTGTTTCTAATCACCTGCCAGTTTTCATATTCATGTCTACAATTATACAACATACTTTTTATTTAAGATAGTGTTTTAGCCTTTTGTTTATATTTAACTATATAGTGTTTTTTGTTATTTGTTTTTCTGCTTTTGTTTTTAGATTTTTAAAAAATAAAGCACTCAGTGCTCATTATTTGTTTTTTTAGCATTTTATTTGATTCAATAAAATACTCTATCAATAAGTGTTGTTAAGAGTAGTAGTACCAATAACTCTAACATCTCTAACTTCATGACACCTTGCTTCACATTCTGTTCAATTAAACTCAAACATTCAAATAATTTTTAACTCTGATATCAAAGTTCTGACCCTGGAAATACGCTGCTTCAGTCTTTGCTCCACACATTGCTGCCGTTTGGATAAAAGTTGAATTTTTATTGAAAGTTCTTCTTGGAGCCCAGTGGTTCTCTAATAAGCAGGTGTGGAACATTCATGTGATAAATCCGGAGGTCGGACCCAATCAAGGGACATAAAGTCTCTCTTTAAACAGCCATTTGTTTTCAAATGTTTAATGTTTTTATTTATAAAGAGAATGAGGACAGAGACGGTTTATTTCTGGTCCTGTTTCTAACCCATAACAGCAAATAACTAATTTAGGTAGAACAGATTGAAAAAGAAAAACAGATGTATATTTATTAAAATGATGAGGCTTTCAAGTAAATCTAGTCTGTCTGCAGCGAAGCTGTCTGCATGCCATCGCCCTGCTAAGCCAGTGTAAACGTTCTCATTGACAGGAGCTATGTTAGTCCATAGATAAATCTGTCCACTTTAAACTGTGGGATGACTGACAGCGAGCCAATGGATCTATCCAGAGTATATCCCACTCCCTGCCCACTGTCTCCCCACAAACGCTCCATTTTCCCCCTAACCATGAGCAGAACAGAGAACAGATGAATGGATCATCAGTCCTTTCTACGGTTCAAGAACAGGCATGTTTTGGTAACTGGTGAACCTTTAAATAATGTTTATGCTCGATAGTTAGGTGTCTCTTGTGTCTTGCTGTGATGATAAAGCCAGTCCAGGATAAGGTGTAGCCTCTACCCATGAGTCAGAGTCTAATGAAGAGCCTCCAAGAGTGAAACATTTGTGGGTGCATGAATGAAAGAGAAATATATAAAAATATATTTCAGTCAAATGTTTAATACACTTATAAGAAATGTCTGTAAATTCACCGAATAAATTATTGTATTTATTTGAAGGAATTTTCTCTAATTTATTTTTACGGATCGTTCATCCATATTAAAGCCATTTAAGTAAGAGTTCTGAAAACTCCATTTCAGACGTTCAACATTTTAGAGCAATTTACATTGACAAACATTTAATTTTAAAAAATTATGTAAAGAAACGGGTAAGTTTAAAAAAATAAAAACCTAGATTCTTTTTTTACCATAAATCTGTAAGAAAAAACAGAAAAAGTCCTGGCAGAAAATTACCAGTACATTTTCTGTTTTGTAAGGAACACATGAACATTTATTACATCCAACAGGACACTGAATAAAACATGATTCCCATTTAAAATAGAACCCAAACTCAGCAGGTTGACATTACATTTCCTCAGTGCTAACTATATGCATGAGGTAAAAACCCTGGAGCTAACTCTCAGGAGGACAGCTGGAAAAAGTGTCTGCACAGGTCAGGGAGCAGCAAATAAAATCCCCTTTTTATTACGTAGCTATTAACAAGCCCTCTACCTGAAGGGCTTCCTAGAAACAGCTGCATTTCCACACACAATCAACTGCTCTCCACAAACTGCTCCTCTGTGTTTCCACTGCAGATCTGCAACAAGTCTGAAAATGAAGCAGTTCACAGATGACAGAAGGATGTGTCTTCTCACTGGGGCTCTGAGGTCAGGTAGGCCACCGTGAGCCAAACACAAGTACAAATCCAATGCATCCAAACAAGTAAACCTGCTTACAGGAAGAGGCTCAGCATTTGAAATTAACCGATATGAAATAATACGTTTTTTAACTCCTGCTCGTAAACAGCCAGTGTCACACAATACCCCCATTAACAAATGTTTCTTCTTCTTCTTCTTCCAGAGAATATGATAAGATCAGGATTAACTGACTGTGTCTTTCATAATCCTCCTTCCAATCCTGGTCTGATAGCATCTGTTCGGCAGAGTCCAGGCATGTTGACATCTACTCAGAGCCTAGTGTTGGTAACACTGCTAACACTGCTAAAGGCAGCCTTTTCTTTTAGCACCACCAGCAACATTTAGAGATCAGTAATGCAGCAATCCAAACAACTATCCAGGTTCTATGCATCTGGACCGAGAAGAACCCTGGAACACTTACAGTAGTTCATCCAGTCCAGGCCTGCAACATCTGGAGCCTATCCCAGCCTATCCCTCAACATCTACCAATCTAGAGCTGCCATTCGTCCTAACATGCATGACTCTGGACAGTGGGAGAAAACCATTGATTTCCACATGCTAATGCTAATGCTTTGCCGTCCCTGCATGCCACCAACCATTGCACCCATGCAGTCTAACCCTCAGACCTCATGGCTCTACAATCCATTCATCATTGTCTTTACCTTATTGTCCTTCCAGGGATCAACTAAGCAAAGAAAAAATATGTCTTAAAAAGATTTGTTTGTTTACATATAGAGATAGAAGAATTTTATAGAGTTAATAAGAGGCACGATGAACCCCAAAGTGTTTATTAAAATTGTTATTTTAACACAAGAATCCTCGGATGTTAAAGGAGATTAGTGGGAGGCTTTACAGAGGCTAAAAAAGCAGAAGGGAAACTGGGGTATTATGAACATTTTACTCCATGTAGCCCACAACTGTTTGTCCATGAAGAGAAGCTGCTTGGACATCAGAAACCAGCAGGAAACACGACACATGCTTTCTTTAACTCCGCTGAACCACATTGTTCTGCTCAAAGACAAACAGTTTCCACTAAAGTGTTTGGGAAGATAATACTCTGGTTTACACAATATCTACTTGGAGACAAAAAAGAAGAAAAGATCTGACTTTAAAGAATTAGTTAAAGCTGAATGCAGCCCAGGTAGTTCTTCATGTTATGAGAACTTCATACAGTAATATTTGTAATACTTGTAATACACTGTGCAGACCTGCAGAGCAATGCCAGATTAATGCTAATGAAAGAAGCTAACGAGTGGCTCTTTGAAGACCTCACACACAGCAGCTGTACGCCTCATGCCTTTTTATATGACTAAATGCGTAAATCTAACTGTAAACGGTAACTGTGCAGCAAATGACTGTAGCATTAGACAGAGAGCGAGAAAAGAACAGTATTCTTCACACATAGTTAACAGCCATGCTTGGACTGACGTGGAGAAGCTGCAGGCCCAGCTCCAAGTTCTCCAGCTGTGCCATCCTCTAAACATGTTGGCAAGAACAATTTACTTTTAACTTCAGATTTAAGAGCGCAGAGAGCGTGGGCCTGCTGATTGCACTGACAGGGTTATGAGAAAGAAGGTTTGAACAGAACAAACAGCAGCAGATGATCTCTGTGGGGGATGGAAAATGGGAAGATCATAGTAACTAATGAACTGGTTTTACTTTCTGTTAGCATTCTGGGCAAACCGTGGAGTACATTCCAATGAAATACGTCCTCTGAACTTAACGCATCCTTAGGGAGCAGTGGGCTGCTGCTGGGAACCAGGGAACTTGCAGGATTCAGAGAAAATGTCTCTAAAGGTCCAAAGAACAATTTCAGTACACCAGCAGCAGATTCAGGGCTTCTATGCAAAAAACGTTCATTTATTACCAGCTGTGTCTCTAGAAAATAAAACAATGTAGGAGGAAACCAGTTTAAAACAATGTTAAGTGACAGTAAACAGAAACCCCCCCCCCACTTCATGTTTTAGTTTTTGTAAGCACACTTCTTTGACTTCATCTTTGTTTATTGGATAACAGCCTGGTGGACGGTTGGCTGTGAGGATCTGTTCACTGCTAGATTTAAATTCATTTTATCTTATTTATCATTTTATCATATTTATCTTTTATCATTTTACCCAACAGAGGATGTACTTTCCTTTCACCATGACTGAATCTGGGATACGTTCCTTCAATCATCCATCCACTTTGTGCCTATGATGACCTGATCCTGGCTCCATGGCTTCGCTCTGCGCCGCCCTCCTGACAAGACCATTCAGAATCACACCCTAGCTGGGTATTTCTCACCAAGTCAGTTCTCCTAGACCAGGCCAGCCGGCTACAGAGGCTAAATTATAACTAACTTGTACTTTAGCAAAAACAGAAAAGTTTAAAACTTTGGCGATTATTTCTCTTACAGCCAAGATGATGGGATTATGGGACCAGAGAACAGTAGACTGAGCTCACATTCACTGTTTTCTCACCACATCACATTTTTAAAATGTACAAATAAAACAACACAAAATAAAACCGCTATCAATATCAATCAATAAATCAATAATCAATAAATTATTAGATGAAGATATTCTCTAAATCACTCCACACCAAAGCAATGCATGAATGGCTGAGAACCCAATGAAGGATTGGGCTGGTTTTACACAGACGTGGGAAAAGTCTTGGGTTCCCCGTGAGAGCTAGTGGTGGATAGACTGAAAGTTTACTAAATGTGCACCTGGAGAAACAGAAACACAACAGGCCCCTAGTTGATACCAAGTTTGGGTTCAAATGGTGCAACTATTTACAGGTTCACTAGAAGTCATGGAAAAGACAATACAACAAAATAATAGAGAAGAATAACCAGATACAGAGAAACACCTTTCACTTGTGGACTTCATGCTTGATGAATCTGCTAGGTCTGCTCTTCTTTATTATGTGGAAATGATCCAGGGGAAATAAAAAGGGCAATCTCAGA
The DNA here is from genome assembly GCA_034780135.1 of Jordanella pulchra. Taxonomy (NCBI): domain Eukaryota; kingdom Metazoa; phylum Chordata; class Actinopteri; order Cyprinodontiformes; family Cyprinodontidae; genus Jordanella; species Jordanella pulchra. The sequence continues at coordinate 6,545 of JAUZNJ010062782.1, forward strand.
AGAACATTCATCTTAACACAGTCCTGTTACCTGCAGAAATACTCCGATCTACAGCCACTGTGTGCATCAATGGTCAAGGGTTAGGGTCAAGAGTCTGAGTACAGAGAGCTGGTGAACCTCTTGGTGTGGTATGGAAACAATCATTTGATCCTGAATGTCAACAAAACAAGGGAGATGACTTTAGATTTTAGAAGAAACAGGAACAAGTTGAATCCTGTTAGCATCATGGGAGAAGAAGTGGAGGTGGTGGAGGAGTATAAATACCTCGGTATGCAACTGTGAAGCCGTCTACAAGAAAAGACAGAGCAGACTGAACTTCCAAAGGAAGCTTATGTTCTTCGACTTTTGCAATAAGATGCTGCGAGAATTCTTTAAAAAGTGAAGAAAATCACAAAAAACAGTGAGCATCCTCTTCATCAGACTGTCAAACTACAACAGGGTGTCTTCAGTCAGAGGCTTCTACAAATCTGGTGCAAGACAGACCGCTACAGAAGATCTTTCCTCCCTACAAGTTTAAACACCTACAACAACTCGGTGATAAAAAGAAAACAAAAACAAAAAAAAAACTCTATGAGTTATTGCAACATTTAATTTGCCTTTGGAAATTATGTTTCCCTTTCCCTTTAATAAAACAGTTTTGAACTAAATTGACTCTACAGAACATTGGACATCAAACACTTAAACTAGACAAACATTGCGCAGGGAATTTAAAACCAGTGATCAGAGTCATGATATCCAAATAAGGAGATGTTAGCCATGGTAGCAGGAAAGTAAAACACAGAACCCACCAAGTTTAGTTGAATCGGCAGCATTTCCTTGGCTTCATAATAACATTTTCAATGAGCCTTTCTTATCTGTACAAGATAGCAATCGGACTGCCAGCCAGTTCTTGCAAGTAAGCAAAGCGCCTCTTGTTGAAAATGTGTAGCACACATTGGAGCAAACACATTGGAAGGTAAACTGGGGCCTCATCCGGGCCCCTGGAGACAGATGCCATGCTCCATTTGCCTCAGCAGCCAGACGTCAGATTAGAAACTGACGTCCCACCCCAGTAAACCATGTGGGATTTTTATATTTTACACTCTGTCACCAGGCTAACCGCTAGCTAGATATAAAGCTAACACTTTGGCTAACAGTGGCTTTACGCAGCTAGAAGAGCCATTCACTGACTGCTATTAACTAAGACGTGCAAAGCATGGCAGCCATGTTGGAGGTCAGGATGATCCTCCAACTTGGACTATTTGTAGAACCTTTCTAAAACATAGAGATTCAGCGGTTCTGAGTAAAATGAATTGTAACAAAGCAGCGAGGACTAGTTTTAAATTTCTGAAACTTTTATTTCTATATAACAATATCCTAGTAGTTTAAGATGTACCAATCAGAACTTTTTGACATTTCAAGATCTTGGAAAGCTTAAAGCTATCAGAACCAAATTAAAAAAGGTTTAATTTCTCTGTAGATATCATTATTTGATATACAATAAAAAAATGTCTGTAAAAAAACAGAAAATGTTCTGGTAAATTTCTGCCAGGACTTTTTCTGTTTTAAACATAATTATACAAAAATAATTTTTTGTCTCTAAATGTTTTCTAATTGTAAATTACTCTAAAATGTTGCCTATTGTCGTCAGCTGAGTTGCCAGAACTCTCTTAACTAAACGGCTCAGATAAATGCTGATGAAGGTCAGTAAAAACAAATTTCGGAAAATTCCTTCAATATACTTTATATTGTGAATTTACAGACCTTTCTTGGAGAATTCAAAATATTTGTTCAACCTTTCCTCTAGTAATCTGTGGGACAACTGTTGATGTTTGTCTTTGGTTTAATATATTGTTTTAATCTTCTCTCCATTTTTCTCTTCTTATAAAAAAGGTGGTATTTATGACATTGTTTTTTTTTTTTTTGCCACAGACATATTAACTCAAACCCAAACAGGCTATCATAAAAAACAGTTTTTAAACTCAAATAATCACCCATTTTTAGCAATATTATTATACATATCACGAATATTGTATTAAAACTTTAGCTCCATGTCATCCATTCCTAGCATGAAAATGTGACTATATGACAAAGAACATTATTTTCCAGGAAATGCAAACAATGTCCTCCGCAGTGACAGAAATATGGCTGTGAGGATGACGACATCTTGGAACCTTTGCTTCCTCTGACTCAGTAGAACAATATGAGCAGGTCAAGAAAACAGCCTGCAAGTATGCAGCATGCAGTCAAACGAGACCGTCTCCCTCCCTCCCTCCCTCCCTCCAACAGGCTGCTAGTGTGTTCATGAACAGTTGGGTTGTTTGTATGCTTTCCCTGGATCAGAGAGCCTTAGTCACCTGTCTGCACAGTAACTGTAACTCCAGCATTTCAACACAACAAGGTGAGGGAAACAGAGCCAACCAATCACCTGAGAGGGGAGTAAGAGATCCCTTATTTCAACAGCTTTCCCCGCGCTGCCGACATTTTATGGAAAAATTTGATTCCTGAGAGGATTTTATTCCATGAAACAACTGAGAAAACATGTTGGCACTGATAAAAAGAACACCACCACAGGAAGTGAAGAGAAAGGCTTCGACATTTTCCACAAGCATTCCCATGTTCAGCCGGGGTGTGCCAACCCTCTGAAACCACATGAAACATTTAGCCGAGAGTCTAAATGAACAGGGAGGTCTGCCGTTCTCTTTTTATCATTAAAACATAAAAGTAGCACTCAAAGGAAGGGGTGTTAGTAATAACGCAGTTGTCAAAACCTCCAGCCTGTTTCCAAACAGAGGAACATCTTCAGTGAGAAAGGAGGGAGTTAAACAGCTCAGCGGCTGAGGAACATCAAGTAGATGACAGAGATGAGAGCACAGGCACGGTGCTGCTCCTCTGTCTGAGGCGTGTCTCCCCTCAGGCCTGGACCAAGCAGAGCAGAGGCACGTCTCAGATGTTGCAACACGACCTGAACATCTGATGGATCAGCACTGAGTCAAAGCTGATGTTCCAGCTGAACACCACACCTTTGGGTGGACAGACATCTAGAAAGCTAGCTGGCCATGGGAGCAGCTATAAAAGACCCACAAGCTGAAACACCTCTGAGCCTGTCTTTAAAAGTTATATTTACATGTTTAACTCCTCCCGGCCAGTAAGTGGCGCACTCACGCTCGCCTACTCTCCTTCTGTACTGTTTGCCAGCCGGCTGCGGTCTACTAATGCTAGCCAAACAAAGACACAACCTCCTGTCGTTCAAATTCGTTTAGCTTTTTTTTAATAGGACATTTCTTAGCTTGTCTGTTATAAGACAATTATTTATGTACCACATTTTTCTATCTTCAGTAAATTGTATTTTATTAAGACTTTTATCCTGCAGCATTCTAGACATTCAGTGGATGTTTAATATATTTGCAAAATATATCGTTTTGATCAAAAAGGTTTCCGTAATGACAATTAAAATTATGTTTAAGTAGTTTTAGAAGAAAGGAATAAATAAATAAACCTAGTTCAGACTGATTTTCATACCCGTTTTGTTTCTTGGATCTAGAAAAGCCACCCCAAAACATTTCAGCCTGTGATCCCAAAACAATAAACATTGCAACTGTTCAGAGAACAAAGAATTACCTTACTATATTTTAATTCATACATATAAGGTGAACAAGTTATATTTCTCTTTGAATACCTTTATTTTTTAAATGAAATTAAATCATTTAATGTATAATTTTAAAAGTATTTTCATTTATTTAAGGGGAAATGTCATTATTTAATTGTGCATTTTACAATTTATTGGTAATCGTTAGTATTTTGTCATATATTATAGACAGGTAAATTAATAAATGTTACATCTATTTATTTAATGGTACATTCATATTTATGTATTTCATGGTATATTTTGGCCCTCTATATATTTTCAGCCATCACATCACAATGATTGTAAAAATCCTCTTGGTGTTAAAGGACCCCCAGGGGTTCCCAACCCCCAACTTTGTTGATCTAGAACGAGAAATCTGTGATTCTGTTTAATACAGCTAAAGCTTAGGGTGGCACCCTTAGTTTCTAGATAACTGCGAAACAGTTCTGCAGCTCCTTCTGGCCACTGTCTAAAAGGCGCCCATGATTAGCAAAATTAGCAGTTAGCTAGGGTTGGTTCACCTTCTTTTCCTGGTGTTCTAAACAATAAGTAAAAAGTTACACACATACAGTTGACTGTAGACTGCCTGCAGGTGAGCCTCTGATAGGTGAAATAGAGACAAACTGTGAGATAGCAGGGTGGGCTAGTGTAAGGTGAGCTAATGATGATAACAAGGTGGGCTAATGTTAGCAGAATGTTAGCAAGGTGGGCTAATGTTAACATGGTGTTAGCAAGGTGGGTTGATGTTAGCATCCAGTTAGCATGGTGGGCTAATGTTAGCATGGTGTTAGTAAGGTGTTCTAATGTAAGCAGGGTATTAGCAAGGTGGGCTAATGTTAGCATGGTGTTAGCAAGGTGGGCTAATGTTAACATGGTGTTAGCAAACTGAGTTGAAGTTAGCATGGTTTTAGCATGGTGAGCTAATGTTAGCACAGTATTAGCAAGCTGGGCTAATGTTAGCATGGACTTAGCAGTGCGGGCTAAAATTAGCATGGTTTTAGAAAGATGGGTTAATGTTAGCATTGAGTTAGCAAGATAGGTTAATGTTAGCACCCTTCCAGGAATCACATGCATACAGGAGGAGGACCGGCCATCAGGTGTTTCTGGTTAAACAGAGCCCATAGGAAGAAAACAAACAGGCTACTTTCACACTCCAGATGTTACAGCAGGTTTTAACTGACTGGTGGCAGTCAGTGTACATTAAGGCATGGTGGTGGTAGTACCATGCTGTGGAGATCAGCAGAGATAGATCCAGGAAAATGCTGCTGGAGGCTAAAGAAGAGCTGTATGGGGCCAGATAACGGTCATGAACGTACTCGTTAGTGTCGACAAATGGGAATAAGTCTAAAATGTATCGCTATTCGCTACATACACCTGATATCAGCTTATTCAATTGATAGAGGCTTAGAGGGTAGAACTTAGCAGGAATATGAATCAAAAATACCAATCTACAAGCCCTGATGAAGTAAAGAGGTAGTTCACCAGAAGGATGTTCATTGACCGGCATTAAACAAGAAGAATAGAAACACAAAACAATGAATTTAATGTTGTATTTGATCATGTGCAGATAACCTACCACCACCATATGGTCAGAGGTGTAACAGGTTCATCAGGGGTTGAAGTTCCATACTTTACATTTAGGACAGCACTTGTATTTTATTTGCATACCTATATTTTTAATTAAGTTGTGACTTCTAAACTTGTATTCTCCCAGATCATGGTCTGCAACCCTCATGATCAAACAGCCTGTCTTATTTTCAATCTAGCTAAATAAAATTCACGGGTATAAATAATGAGGGTTTCTGGATAAAAAAGGGTCATTATTTTGGATCAATTTCTATGCAAGAAAAGTTTTCCTCTTTGACAGGGGCTTTATAACTAAAACAGATAGAGAAACAGCCAATGTGAAGGAGCAGGAAAAGAAACAGATGATTGAACTGGACCAACAACAGACCTGTTGTCGGGCTAAAGGTAAACAGGGTAGAAATGACTTAGACTTTTGGTCTACACTGACATCATAAAGAGACAAGAAATGGTTCTGAAATCCAAAAGGAAAGGTTAAGATTTTGTTGTGTCTTTTCTGCTTGCGTTCTGCTTTATTTCACCAACAGTTAAAAAAATGACCTGATCCAGTCCTGGTCTCCAGTGAAAATCACTGGTTTCTGTTACAATGAAAGCAAATTAAAAATTAAACATGGCTGAAAAAAGTTTAAATTAATCTTTTCTGCCTTAGATTTCATTTGTTTTCATTTGTTGTTTTCCTTTTTTTTTTTTTTTTACAAATGTTTGTCTCCAATAGCCACCTGAGCCAGCAGACTTCATTTTTTAAATCAGGATTGAGGGCCTCATGAAAACACTCAGGGGGCTTCAAAGGGCCCCTGGCCCACAGCTTGGACACCCCTGTTTTAGTGCTGAACACGAAGCGAAAAAAGATAAAGATCAACAACATCTTTACAGGTTTTAGCTAAAGAATGGAAGCCAGGCGTTCGTCTCTAAACTCTGAATGAGGACTGGAGCAGCACCAGCTCAGCACTGAGCGGTACCAGATCAGCACTGAGCGGTACCGGTTCAGCACTGAGCAGTACCAGATCAGCACAGCACTGACAGCTTTCTGGACCGGAGCTCTGAGCTCTGAGCCGTTAGCGTCAGAGGTTCAATGGGAAATGTGAAAGGATTCCTGACCAGTTTAAATGGACAGCACCAAGTCAGAACCTGCTGTTCTGTTCAAGGCATCTAACAGATGAGCTTTAGTTGATTCACTTTTAGCTTCTTCATTTAGAGTCTCAAAGACCAAAGAGTCTGAGGAAGAAAACCCACATTTCTGTCATTTCTTGAATTAACATTGGACTTAATATGGTTCCTAATAGAGCTTCTAATAAGATATGACTCATATGGTCTGATTCAGGGACTGAAGGAAGGACTGATTCACTTCTGAAACACATGACGAGTTCAGCCTCACACGTTCAACTGTTTCTTAACGGCTTTCGAAATGACCAAAGTTCTTCCTCATGTCAGACTCAATATTCCTCTCATTTGGGGTCAAAACATCATCATCATCAAAATCAATTCTCCTGGTATTAAGTAGTATATTAAGTTCTGTCAATCAGTTGAACCTTTGTTACCTAAAACCTGCAAGCAGAGCAGAAACTGGGTCCCAAAGTTGGTTTCTTTAAACATTTAGGGCCCATATTACCACGTTTGCAGACAGCACCTTGACTTGGCTGATATGTAACATCAGAGCTGCTGATGGTGATCTCTCCCTGTTTGTGATGGTCTGATCCGGTTCTGTTTGCATCACAATCGGTTCATGCTCCATAAGCCGCTGACTGCATCTATCGTTATCGTTGCACAGACATAATGTTGCTATGTGAGGATTGGGTTTAATAGAGGACAACATGTAAACGTTCAGAAGCCAGGCCTGCTCCACTGGTGAAGGTTAGACCTGAGTTGGATCCCAGTGACGGATGCTGGGTCACTGAAGTGTTTCTCCAGTTCAGCCATAGGTGGGGGGGGGGGAACCCAAAGGTCATACACCAAATAAGAAGAGCAGAACTTTAATATTTTGTTACTCTAGTAAAATTTAAAAGTTGTCAAAATAAGAAATTATTCAAAGCATCACTGTGTAACCTTTGACCCCAATTTAATTGAAGATAAATTAAAAGGATTTTTAAGGTTAATATTCAGCTTTTTTTAAAAATGTCTACAAAAGCACAAGCAATATTTTTAGAGTTTACTATTTTTTCAGAATTTCCTTTCCAAATTTTTGGTTTTTCAAATATTTCTAAGATATATATACTTTCAGGTTTTAAGTAGAAATGCATTTGCTAACTAGCTAAGTGATCCTCTTTGAGCTTCACAAAAACAATGAGGGACAGTGGAGGAAAGCACAGCTTATCATTGTCCTCGATACAAAAAAAGACAAAAACGTTGACAAACTTCAGCAGGACAGAAAATGGATATAAAAAAATGTTGATCCTCTCTTAGCCTCACAAAAAACAAAACAACGAGAGACAGACAGAGCAGGAACGGGCAGCTCCGATCCAGGCAAAACAACTTCAACAAACTTCACTGCCTCACCCAGTACCTGCATTTTCCTTTTATTTAAACATAGTTCCTATTATATTTTAATATAGGCCTATAAAAATTATCTATCTGATACTGCACAGACTGTTGAAGTGGAGCTTTACTTTGTAGAAGTATTTTTTCTTTTCATAATCTGTTTCAGTGAAATGTGTGATATTGTTTCAATTGTGGGGCACAGAGACAGAAGAGAAAAAAATCTGCGTGGATCGTCTCACGCTGTGCAACAGGAACCTCTCTATATATACTGCAGTCAGTGGGACATGGAAAAATAAATCAGACCGGGGATCAAAAAACATTGTGACCTGGAATCTACTGTTACTCTTTGCAGAGACAGACCCAATGTTTTCTGTTTCTGGGTAAACTTTTCATCTGATTGCTTTTCTCTTTTAGAGAACAGCATTAGAAAAAACGACTGGGCTTCTGCTCTTGAGCGCCCCCTGTGGTTTCAGTGTTTGCTTCTGCCTTGGGCCGGCTCTGCTTCTGAAAGCTCCTTCACTCAGAGTGCGTCAGATTAACTCCACAACAGTTTCAGTTTGTTGCTGCTGGTAGAGATTCGACTTATCTGATCTCAAAGATGTTTGTTAAAAGCCCAGAGTGCACATTGGAAACTAGAAACCTTCTGAAATCAATAAAAAAATCCAACTCTAAGACATTTTACTGAATCCTTTCTCTGGCTCAGGTTTTTATTTCCACTCCACTTAATTTCGGCAGGATCACCACAGGAGCCCAAAGCGGAGGAAGGTGTGAGTCTCTCAGGTTCCCCAGAATAACAAGCTGAGATCAGGAGGCCATGGTCTCCTCTGATCTCCTCTGCAGCTGCTGCAGCGGTTCGCTGCCACCCTGTCACGAGTTTCAGCGCAGCGCTGGGGTGGAAAAGTTGCTTCGTGGACGTGGAGTGAAACTTCCCCACAGAAGGACGTGAGCCTACCTGTTAGGAGGACGGCTGGCAGCAGAAAGGAGTACACCAGCCAGACGATCACCTGGAGATCCATGTCTGTCTGTCTGCACTGACAGCGACGGTCAGCGATCCCAGTTGGACCGAACCCGTCCGCTGGGCTCCATCTAAAGGCTGATCGATTTAACAGGGCAGCTCTTCATTCCCGTCCAACAAGAAGCCAAAACGACTCTCAACATTTCTCCAAATGTTTGCTCCTCCGTGGCTGGATGGAGCTTTTGTTTTCGAGGCGTTTTTAGCCGTAAACCATGTGCCAACAGCGCATCCGCTGCTCTTTCTGCGCCTCTGAGGAAGAAGAAAAGTTTCGAGCGCGCGGCTCCCGTCGGCAGGCCCGCGCTGAAGTAACTCTGCTCAAAGTGGAAAATGTGATTCACAGGAGTGAGTGTGAGGGGCGTTCATAGAGGAGCTATTCTCTGGTCACCTCCCTGTTTAGCCAAGCCTGTGGAAGCAGCGGCTGGGGCCCCCGAGGCTCCGCCGTGTGAGCGTGTCTGTCTATTTGTGTGTGTGTGTGTGTGTGTGTGTGTGTGTGTGGGTGGGGTGGGGGGTGGGGGGGACTGTGATGGTCTGCCTTATTGTGTGGCGCTACATCTGTCCAGATGCCACACGTCTCTACACACCTGACGTCAAAGGTTTCGTGTGTTTATAGCGCCCCCTCAAGTCCAGCGGTGGTAATAGAACTGTAACTTTTTATAGTGATTGTTGCTCAGGAATTATAACACTATCAACACTGTAGGCAAACAAACAAAAAATGTCCAAATTACCAGGACATTTTATTTTTCCGTTAATTGTTTGAAAATTCCCATCATCTAAAGAGGTTTTCTAAAATCGACTTACATGTCTGTGGATTAAATTCTGATATTTTTATGTTTTTTTAAGGAGCCCAGTACAGACTCCCGGGTGAAGATAATGGTTGCTGGTCAGTTAGCCAAAGCAATATCCCTGCTGCCATGTAGCCAGGATATAGCCTCACTCAGACACATAGTGGCAGGAGCACACTGTCACATTTACAATGTGTGCTCTGTTACATTTACAACATCTCTGTCATGTAAAAGCTGGTCAGCCCAAATGCTGTGAAGTATAAATATTATAATTTATCAATGTTATTATTGATAATTATTGATATTACATTTACAACAATAAAAATACAACTTGGAAAAAGAAAAAAATAAACTTAGCCTTCAAAAGTATATTTTTAGTCATTTTCTTTAACCATGAGCTGGGTCTGTGTGTATTTTCTCAACCAGTCATTGTGGAATTGAATTTTTTTAAATGCTTGGATGTTTTGTTGCAAAACTCATGCTGCTGATGAGGCCTTTTTGAGTAAAGCCTTTTTGTCTTCTTTGGTGTCGTCTGCTGGAGACGATGCTAGAAACAGCCAGCTCCTCTGACCCTGAAAGGTCACTTCTGTTCTGTGATGCTCCAGGAGAACTGACCTGTCAGCACCCCTGAACGTCTCTCCCATCCTCACACAGGACACATGACTGCAGAGCCCCTTGATGAGTGGACTGAAGCAGAGACAAGGAAAAGTGATCCCTATGTCCTCCAGCAGTCTAAGCCTATAGCAGCATAACTATTAAGATAGCTCAGGATAACCTGAGTTACTCTAACTATAAGCTTGGTAAAAAAGAAAACACACAGGGACACACTGTGGACCAACCCACTATTCTGAACATTGTCATCGAACTGTGACTGGATTATTGGTCGAAGTTGTTTTTGGAAGTTGTGATCCAGCTCTCATGCGTCCCTTTTCTGTTATGACTCAGAATTGATAAACCAGCTCCTTGTGTAATACTGTTAGATTCCAATATTTAGCATGCAGCTAACGTAGGCAGCAGAGGATTTCCATTCCTTTAAGGTAAATTTTCTGGCAGCCAATATTCCCAGCTCCAGGGTACGTAGTGTTGATGGGAAGATCTGTAATTGCTCACAGTGGGCCAAAAATGATTAGTCCTGCATCATGTTGGAGAAGCCCCTTATCGGCCATAGAGTAGCAGCCAAATACGTTTACACTTTACATGAGGAAGAACAGAACTAGAAAATATGAGCATATGGATATTTAAACCTGTATACATCACATGTTCTGCAGGGAAAATATGAACTAAAGCTGATTGAATAGTATGACTGATCTATAAATACTGAAAAACATCTGAAAAAGGCAAGTGATATTTTTCAAAAACAAATTCTCCAATTATAAACTGAGACTAGCATTAACTAACTAACCAACTATCTAACTAACTGATGGACGGACTAACTTCCCAGGACTAGCATTAATGTTTTCTTCTCAGTCCAGAACAAGTTCAGGACATTGATCAAAACTTCCTCTCCAGCTGAACTTCTCACCTTGATATCGAAAAAAAACTGATAATGACTCACGAGTGGCTGATGTTGAAATGCAGATGAGTTGAAACAAAGCTAAACTGAGGTCAAACTTGGTTTTTGCTTGTAGAGCATTTAGCATGTAAAACACAGCTGAGAGGTATTGAACCATTCATCATGTATAATGTTATTATGGGGTGTGATTAACAGGTCTTTGACATTGAGTGAGCAATCAACCACATCATTACAGTGATGCTCCTAAAGGTGGTCTTTATTGTTGCTGCTGAGGATAATTAGTCATTGTTAAGACTTCCATCTTTATTTTCTAACTTAATTTCATTAGTACAAACAATAACCCAAGGATCGTGGGGGTAAACGGCTAGAGGTTTGTTGCAGCTCAAACACATGAGACAAGAGATTGTTCTTTGGTGAGGCAGCAGAAACTGATCGGAGGTGTTTAATCCTCTCAGGGTTTCGACAGATGACAGCATTCAAAAACAGGAATTTGAAGAGTCCTTACCTTCAATAGAAAGCTTCGTTTAAAAGGAAGCACCAGGCACTGAACGCTGCTTAAACCTGAGTCTCTATACTGAACAAAATCGGTCGAAGACCTGCTGTCTAACTGAGTCCTGCTGCCACTGCCAGACTAGTATTTTTTATTTTTAACTCTATAAATGCATCGTTTTTATTCAAATATTTTAACATATATTTTATGAATTCTGGACTTTTTTCTTTCTAGGGGTGTTTCTGAATATTCTCAGTGAAATTCCATAAATCTTTTTTGTACGCAGCAGTCAAAAACGACAATAAAAAATGGGCAATGATTAAAAGGATGGATGGGATAAAAACAGTGAGAGGCTATCAAACACTAATTAATGGATGGAAAACAGCAGGGAAAGAGAGAGAAAAGGTTGGAGTGTTAATAAACACATTCATTAAAAAACAAAGTTCTGAAAACATTAATATAGGAGGGAAAAAAGAACAAAAAAAAACATTTTAGAGAATAAAGAATTATTGTAGCAAATGGAAGAAGCTCTGGGAGGAAGAAAGGGAAGGATGTTGGTTTTATATGCAAAGGAAAGTAGGAGAAATGAGAACAACAGAAAGAAACAGGATAGAAGAGACAATTATAACACAACATACTGGAATGAATAGAACTTTATTTATTATAGGGAGACATCAGACAGGGAAAGGTGAGTGTGGAGAACAATAGAACATGTATTAGGATCAAGGCACAAATTGGTTAAAAATCAAATTAAATTAGACATTGTTGATGTATTGAAGAAAGATTCAGGTAGTAATGGATATCAGGTTAGATTTATTTTTTTAAAACAAAGTAAGTTATATAAAAGGATTTAGTATATGTAGATGTATGTGTGTTTCCCTGCGACAGACTGGCGTCCTGTCCTGGGTGTACCGCGCCTTACGCTCATAGTCTGCTGGAGATAGACACCGGCCCGACTGCGACCCTGACGGAGGAAGCGGGAGAAATTGAATGGATGGATGGAGGTGTATATATAATATATCTATATATATGGTAGCGGTAATGCTATGTTCAGTTGTTTGCAAACTGCCAGTTGAAAACAACAATAGAAAATAATTAAAATGAGGAGATGAACAGGTTATTTTTCTCAAAAATTATTCTAGTTCGATTCTTTTCTAAACATCGTTTTTAAATCAGATTTTTTTTAAAACTATTTCATCATCTACACATAGTAATTCTTATTCCAGGCTTAAAATACTCGTGGATACCCATCTCAGCCATGAACCTTTATTCTTCTTCAGTTGAACTTGTTCCTCTCCACTGTCTCCACATGCTTAGTGAGGATGATGCCTTGATGCAGCTGATGGGCCCTCCCTGAGGCAGATAACTGAAACCAAGTGGTTAACCTGCTGACTTTGATCATACTGTATTATAATTAGGATTCAACTGGATGCTACTGTGACTATATGATCAGGCTGCTTAGAAATGAATCGGATTATTCTGAAACACGTTTGGACCAGATTGGAATCTAAATCTCTTCATATGAATTATTCAGTCAAACTGAGTGGTATTCGCAGAGACTGAAAGCAAAGCAGCCTTTGATAATAAAAAAAATATATATATCTTTCTATGGAAACGTGTTTCCTCTTAGAGTAAAAAATGATCACATTTAGAAAGTGTCAGCACAATTATTTTGAAACAAATGTTCCTATAAACATCACTGTAGACTGCAATTCTTATCTTTAGTAATTTAGCACCAAATCTGGTTTTGCTTTAACTGCCATCCAGGAAAAACTTCCCTCAGTGACAGTAACTCAACCATTAAAATATAATTAGATCAAACTCAGTGTCACATCAATGCCCTTCCGAAAATAATTCGATTTCTAATACAGAGCCTTTTTAATACTAAGCTACTCGGGTTTCAATAGGTCTTATAGTCATGTTTAAAAAATGGTTCGTCTTAAAAAGGTTTTTGTCTGATTAAATGGAATACATATCTCTTTTATTTTTATTTATTTGAATGTTTCGGGCCTCATTTGCACTAAACTCATGTTTACAACGTTACGTGTCAGTAGAGATGGTCTACGCATGCGCTAATGGGCGACCTGGATGGGGGCGTGGCTTTGTCTATTTCGCGCGAAAATTCTATTCTCCTCCCTGCTGAGCGTGACTACATCCGGAGCGGTGCTGTTTATATTTGTGCTGGTTCCGATCCGGCAGTGTTTGGTTCAGGTCCTGCAGCAGGATGGCTCAGGCTCGGGTTACGGATTACTTCTGCCAGCGGAAGAACGGGGTTCGGGGAGCGGCGAAGGCCGCGGGGAAGCAGCGCGGCGCAGCACGGTTCTCCTCCCCGGTCCACGAGGAGTTTGCCCGGGTTATCGATGAGGCAGCCGGGCTGAGTAACACTGAGGAGTCCGTCTCTACCAAACCCAACCAGCTCGGTTTGCTATCCAGCCCCCGGACCCCCAAGAGAAGCTCGGCCGACGCAGAGTTTGATCTCGGGGCTGCTGTGTTTTCAGCTACCGCCGAGCACTCCTCGGTCAAAAGGAGACGGCAAGCCGGAGGGGTCAGAGAGGCCGAGTCCAACGCAAGTGAGAAAACGACAACAAGGAGGACAGCTAGGAAGAAGCTGGTCCTCCCCGAGGAGAAGGTCCAGGTAAGCAAGAGCAGCTGACCATGCAGGACCGACCATCAACCGAACCGAACCAGCTTCGGTGTTTGTTCTGTAAATGTTTGAATATATGGAGAGAAATGAGACAATATGACTAAAAGCAAGAAACACGTTTGAAAAAAAGGGTAATTTGTGTTCATGCAAAAGTTAAACCAATATTTATAGTTTCATGGGTTCCACATAGTTTCATTTCTGAAAATCTTTTGTTTTTTCCAAAAGAAAAGTTTTATTGGTTTAAATTAAATCCGGACCTGGTATCTTCAGGGCTGAGCATCCCCCCCACCCCATCCTAGTAGGACAATTTCTATGAATTGAACTGGAAAAATCGTGAATTGAAAATGTACTGAAGCCTTCTTAACATGTTTGGAGCCAGATCCTACAATGTGAACATTCGGCTGTTTATCAACACCTGGAGACATCATTTGATGTAACCTGTAAATAGCAGGTCAGGGGTGGAAGCCATTTTCAATTCCTTATGCTACTATTTAAAACTCATATTGTTTTCTTGCACACATCTCAAAAGAAATAGACCGATATAACCTGTTTAACGGCTAGATTAAACTGTTTTGTTATCCTCTCCATTTTTTTCCTTTTAGCCATTTCTATTGGTGCACGCAAAGACCTGCCAGAAGTGCAGAGGGGGGAAATCTATAGGGAAAAGAATGAGTTTTATTAAAATCTGAAGCTTGGGAAGCACAGTTTTTTTCAGTTCTGTATTTGGAAGGTGTCATTTTGCTTAAATAATATTGAAACATATTTCACTCCTTACTCCACAGTCAGATCTGCTCTCGACTTTTTAAACTGTAAAAAATTTAGAAAATACTGAGTTCTTTCCATAAAACCAAACCACAGGAAAATATGAATTAAATAAGGGTTTGGCAGGTCTCTATAACATCACCCTAATCTTCAGCTTCCTTTGGAGGATCCTTGTCTGGATTCTTGTGGGAAACGTGCTGTTAGATTCTTATCTGCAGTGTTCTACCTCTGACGCCCCCCTCCTCGCCCTGTAAATGTTCTAGCAGGTTCTGGGTCCGGAGGACCTCACAGCTCTGAAGTCCCGCCTTCAGAGGATCAGGAAACAGGCCGAGGACGTTTCCAGCGCTGCGTCTTCCGCTCCACGCTCCTCTTCAACCACCTCCATCAATGCGGCTCCATCTGGTCCCAGCTCAGAGGTCCTGCGGTTCTCCTTGGCCCGGGCCAAAGAGCTGGCAGCTAAAGCCCAGAAGAGGAAGGAGGAGAGAGGAGCAGAGGAGGTCAAGCCCACCGAGACCCAGACTCCTGACGGGTGAGTTCCTACAGCCAACAAATCGACCTACTGCTCCTGACCTGCTTCTAAAACCCTCTGATTCTTTGTTTCTCTAAGCAGAACTGCGCTACCAGGGTACCAGCGGTACCACACCCTCGCCCAGGACGTTCCCCCGGGCCTGTCCCTGCCTTACCAGTACAAGATACTGGCTGAGATGTTCCGGAACATGGACACTGTGGTCGCCATGTTGTACAACCGCTCTGAGACTGCCACCTTCGCCAAAATCAAGCAGGGCGTCCAAGACCTGATGCACAAGTAAGTGACGGTTCGGTCCGGATCAGGTGACGAACACCCAGAGTGAGAGGACGGGTTCCAGTGTCCCGCTGGAGGCTTTGTTCTGCCGCTAAAGGTCCGGTTGTTGTTCCAGGAGGTTTGAGGAGAGCCACGTGGGTCAGATAAAGATGGTGTTCCCTGAAGCGTACGTCTTCAGACAGGAGAAGAACGTTCCCACTTTCAACAGCAACATCTCCAAGGGAAGCTACCAGCTGACGGTGGAGCCGGTCCTGGGCTCCGGTGAGTCTGCCTCTACAGCCGCCACATTCAGGCTTCATTTGGCCCGGTTCTGTCCACTTTGTTCAGAGATAACATGTACCTGTATGATAGAGGTCAGCAACTTGGCTTTAGTTATCCTTGGAGACAAAGTTCAAACCTTTTGACCTTTAAAACAAAACTTTAAAACAATTATTTTGCAGTGGAGCCGAACTAATTGACACCGGTGTCATCTGCAAACAGGAGTACTTTAGAGTTCTTTAGGTACGTGACACAGGTTGTCGAGTTAAAGGTTCTGGTCCACTAACAGAACCCTGGACTGCACCACAGATTATGTCATTTAGGTCGGACCCAGCATGGTTTTCCTGTCACCTTTCTGCTCCAGATGTGTCCAACATCTGTCCTAACTCCTGCTCTCTGTGCGTTTGTTCTCAGACCAGAAGGAAGCCCGGCCCGTGCTGTCCGCCGCTCATCTCCTGGACAGACGACGGATCTTTCACCAGAACCTGATCTCCATCGTCAAACAGCATCATAAGGTAAGCTGGTTCCGTCTGGTGTCGGTTCTGTTGGAGCCTCCGAAGGCCTGAGGGCTCATTTGTTCTGGGTCTCTGGTTGAAACGTCCGCAGGCCTTCCTGTCCTCGCTGGTCCCTGCGGTCTCGGTTCCAGATGACAAACTGACCCGCTGGCACCCTCGCTTTAACGTAGACGTGGTCCCCGCCATCCAGGCCGCCTCCCTGCCTCAGGCTCCACGCTCTGAGAAGGTATCGACTGCTCAGGAGGTTCTGGAGAAGGCCCGGTCACTCATCACCCCCAAGGTGCGTCACTAATGGTGTCAAACATGAACTGTTTTACTTCCGGACTCTAAGCTCTAAACAGAACCGCTGCTCTTCTCTTGTGCTCAGATGGAGAAAGCTTTGGTTTCTGTGGCCCGAAATGCAGAAGACAAGGAGGGAAACGGACCCAAACCGGGCTCACAGAACCCCACGCTTCCTGCAACACCAGCTTCTGCTGCAGCGCTGAAGGGGGTGTCCCAGAGCCTGCTGGACCGGGTCGGTACCGTCAGCCTTGGCGCTCATGGAATTCAGCCGCCTGGTTCTGAAGTTTTATTGTTTGCTTTCCTTCCAACAGATTCGGGCGAAGGAGGCCCAGAAGCTGCTGGCAGCCATGACCCGGAACCCGGCCCAGGAGGAGCGCCTGTTGATGATGTCACGGCTGGGGGATCTGGCCCGGATCCTGCGAAACGTCTTTGTTTCAGAGAAGAAAGCGGCGCTGACCATGGAGGTGGCGTGTAACCGCATGGTGGCGAGCTACAGGTCGGCTCTGAGTCCAGGTCAGTTCAGTCTGCAGACGGACGTCTCGCTAAAGTATTGGCACCCCTAATATTCAGATGTGCCGTGATGTGATGTTTGGATGATTCACTGTCCTGTTTTCCATCCAAGGAGACATGGAGAAACACGTCCGTCTGCTAGCAGAAGTGGCTCCTGATTGGCTGAGCGTTCATTCCATCAGGAAGGACTTCTACCTGAAGCTGAACAAGACGGAGGAGCTCAGCGTCGTTCTGGACAAACTGAACCGCAGACTCAAAGAGGAGGAGAAGCTCTGAGTTCAGCTCCTCCCCTGTAGGATCAGACTCATGTTCAACGTTGTTTCTGGGGAGATGATCCGTCTGGGCCTCAGGCCCGGTTCTGTGCTGTAAAGAGTTTTTTTGTCTTTTTTTTTTTTTTTTCCGCTGAAGCAGTCGTGTTGCTTTGCTGACTTTACATCCTTTTCCGACCAACAGTTCCGGACCTACAGCGTCGTCATTGTGGAGGAGCCTCCCATGTGAAACTTGGTCAAACGTAATCTGTCGTGTTTATGCAAATGTTAGACAAATATTTTTAAGGTTTGCATTTTTTTTTGACCTTTTAAACTTTTCAAACTTTTTCCATATTTGCCCCTCTGTTTGTGGACCAGAGCAGATTTCAAATGGTTTGTGCAAAGACCACAAGAGTACGGAGCGAAATCTGTACGAATTTAACAATTAATACAATTATCAAAACGGAATCTACCAGAATAAAATGTAAAAGAAAATCATTTCTGTAAAAATAACAGGAGTATGAAGATTTGAGAGGTATTACATTTAGTAAAACTCAATCTTCCAGATAAACTTTATAATGACAATAAAAAGAAATTGAAAAAAAAATTGGAGGAAAAAACAAACAGAACGTCAAACTTTAAAAACGTCTTAGTTGAACTTTTGCATTCGCATTTTAAATAATACATTTTAAATAAGACTTCTGTTTTTGAAGGTTTTCAAATAGCTTTGAAATGTTTTTTGCTTTTTAAAAATAATGGTATAGATTTCTCTCCATACACTTTGTCAGTTGCACATTAGATTTTTGATTAAAAACTGAAACTTGTTTTTTTATTCATTTTTCTTTTGGCAAATAAAACTAAAATCTGATTCATGGTTGTAATGTTCAGTCCAGATACATGTAGTCTGTTGCAGCGGCGTCTCTTGGTATCGTAGACATGAGCACCGTATCCTAGGATACGGTGCCCTGGGATGGGCGTCTGTCGGTCGGCAAGCTTTACCATGATTGGATAGTTTTTCTATCTCCATTGCTCGATGTTTTTCATCGTCTCATATCAAATTTTAGAGGTTTAATGAATAATCCTGACTAGAAACCAGCTGTAGGTTAGAGCCTGAGTTTGACTTTTATCGGTGGAACTTAGCTAATGCAATGAAACTGGATAAAAACATTAGAACTGTTTAATCTGATCTCCAGAATGTGAGTTTATTAAACAATGAATTGTTGCAGGGCTTAAAATGATAAAGGACCGTTCTTTAACATTGGGTGAATAAAGAAAAAGTTTCCTTCTGGTACTGGTTACCTGCCAGATGGGTGAAAACATGCGAGGAGGATGCTTTGGTCCCAAATAAAAAAACATTTGATCTATGAGTTTATGGACTCCTGGTTCCAGTTCCCCGGCTGTAGACATTGATGCATCATCAGGGGAAATCGGCGTCCGTTTCTATCCACGCTGGGACAGAAGCTCTGAATCTTCCTCTCAATACTTTGATTTGATCTTTGAGGCTCTTTTGTTTCTGTGGTTCAGTCTCTGGGAGGTGACCGGGTTCTTGGAAACCCGACCTCTGCGGTGCTTAGTACTGAAGGAGGGAGAAGACGCTGTGTGACTTCAGACGGTCGGCTCCATTCAGGTCTTTGAGCTCGATGACCACCATGCAGCCCAGAACCTCAGCCTGCAGCTTCTTCATCAGCTCACAGGCAGCGTACAGCGTCCCTGTAACACACACGGCAGTGGACATCAGCGAGGTTCTAGACCGACCCGGCTGCTGCTGACGGAGCAAATATAGATCTAGATTATTAAGAACGTCTTCCTTCAAGTTTTCTTTAAATCTTTTTTCTGTTTAATGTTGAAGAAAGACATAAACCTTTCTAAGGGAAGAAAATCCAAGTCCTCCAGCATCTGAAGACCATAACAGCTCCAGGACAGGCTGACCTCCTTAAAGTCTCTTGCTTCCAATGCTCTACCAACATCCTGTCCCAGAGAAGACGAACACTTTATTCAGCAACTCAGAAAGGATGACTTCCCATAGGAGCTGCTGACATCATTACTGTGCTACCTCCAGGTTGGCGGTTTAGAGCCAGTTTGCAGGAAATCACACAAGAGTTTATTTGTAAATTATGGTGGAAAAAAAGTAATTGGTGACTCACAAACATCAAGATGTCTGCCTTGATGTCCTGTATGAATGTCTCCTCGACTTTCAGTATAAAATACAGCCTCAAACAGACTCCAAACTTAACCATGACCGAGACCAAAGAGCTGCTGAGGACACCTGAAGCATAACTTTAGACATGATGCAGGCTGAGAGGACAGGATCTACAAACAGTCAGCTGTGGGTACAACTGGAAAGGCATACAAGACCACTGATGATCTTCCTCCTTCTGGGGAGAAAAGGAGAAAGAAGAATGCGGAGCTGCGTGCCAAGAACACCATAGCTACTGTGAAGCATGAGGGTGGAAGCATCCTGCTTTGAGCTGTTTTTGATGACTTCTCCGTATCAAGGGAAGAATAATGCATGATGAGATTTTAAGCCCAAACCTCGGGTACTCCAGGAAGCATCTGGTGATGATGCGTAGGATCAGAGCTGCGTCTGTCCAGCTGAAAGTGGTGAGACACTGAATCACTGAAAAACTGAAGTATTGGACCAACAGTCAGCCACCAATGAGAGAAGAGGACCATGGAGAGAATTAGGGCAAACATGGACAAGTTTCAGAGTCTTCGTTAATTTAATTTATATACGCAAATATAATTAAAAAAAAAAAGGTCGACATCTAAAATAATGTTCTGTGCTGCAGCTCAAACCTTTAGTGACGACTAAATATGTGGGAGTTTAACCATGAATCTGCAGCCGATGTGGTGTTAGTGACATCATACACAATATCAATGTTTGTTCAGAATTATAATGAAAATTATAGGAAGTTTGCTTCTGTTTCAACTCCAGGGAAACATCAAAGCTTCCTTCACTCTGCATCAGATCTACACCTGATGGAAATTTGAGAAGATCCACAAGGATCTTCATAATGCTTCCTGTCATAATGAGAACATAAAACATGGGTTCTTACCTCCTGTGGCTAAAAGATCATCAATGATCAGAACCTTCTGTCCTGAAGCCACTGCATCCTCCTGGATCTCTACCTCCGCCTGATGGAACAGAACCACACACAGAGCGGTCATGGCCGAGATACTCGTCCAGTTTAACACCTGTTTATCCCTCTCTCTCTAGTACGACCCAAACATAACAGAGTCTGTCTCCGCGTCTCTGCAGTCTGGTTTGGATTCAGAAAATCTTTGGAGGGAGCTTAAAGTCCGTGTGGCCCAGCGACAGCCCCGAAACCTGAAGGCTCTGGAGGAGATCT
>JAUZNJ010062793.1:0-27371 GCA_034780135.1 Jordanella pulchra
CCCCCAGAGAACAAAACAGGACCTGTGTTAAAATGTTGAGTATACATTTATAACACAAGTTAAGCCCACTTAAGACCATAAAAAGTAATAGAAAAGAAATAGGCTATATCGGGGAGGAACATATCGGTTAAAAAAATATGTCTAAAAAATATAATTAATGCAAGAGAACAAGTGAAAAGCCTGATAATGTAACCAAAGTGGTAGATGATTCTCAATCCTTTCCTGTGTCCATTTGCAGTATATATACAAGCTCTTTTACTCTGATGCCGTTGAATGAATCTTGTACATCACATTTCCATCAGTGTTTTTTTAGCTCATTCGAGTTTGGTTAAGGAACATCTGTAGCATCATAAAGATCAAGGAAACATGTGAAGTATAAAGTTTCAAATGATTTAGTCATAGATCAATGATCAAAATATATATCCAAAAGCAATATTCTGTCTGAAAATAAGAACATATAATATACTATGGTGCATGATGCAGAGAAGGCAACGCGCAGGGTCTGTAAACAAACAACAAACAAATCTGTCCTTGAAAAAAGGCATTGTTTGTTTGTAACAAGCTATGTAGAAAACATAGAAAGTTAGGCATTATTTTGAGCACATAGTGGATGTGATAGTGGTCACATCCTTGTGTGATGATTTTTTTTTTCAACAACAGGGACAGAGATGATTATGAAGAAGGTTGGAGGTTATAAACAAATAATCCCACCATCAGTGGACATTAGTTCAAATGTAACGTAGCTCCATACCCAAGAGCCTTTGACCTCTTGGTAGATGTCGTTAAACTCCAGCATGTCCCCCATGTTGGCTGCAGGCGCGATAACTGATGCTCTACAGAGACAAATAATCAATCAGCACATTGGAAATATACATAATCTGCTTTTATACATTACGAAAATCAAAGCTTTGAGATTTAAGCGATATGAGCTAAAAAAAAAAGGTTTCGTTTCTAAACTACATAAGATCGCAGTAGTTTATCCCGGAGTACATTTGTGCTGTAATGTCGATCAGTATCTTCCAGGAGCTACATAGCTGCTAAGCTAACTGAAGACGTATAAAGCTCGCTTCTTTTGCGTAACAGTGTTTGACGGCGTCGGGAGACATATATGATAGAAAAAGACACGAACAACAGCACCACCCAGCAGAGGCGTCCTGTAAAGTTAAACGAGCGCACAAGCAAAGCAACGCAGGCATGAGGAAAAACAAATCGCAAATTAACTGTTTTAAACAGCACTATAACTACTCCAACTGAAACATATATTCACTTTGCATCCTTCGCTAGCTGGCACGAGCAATTAAAATAATTTGTCTCAAGAGAATAAACACCGTATTAAAACTAAAAACCTTACAATCACTGAGACGAGCTTCTCTTTCCCGCGTGTAGCATCAGGAGTTAGCGCTACGTCACAGGAAGCAGCAAGCGGAGTGTGTATTTACGTCCGGTTTACTCAAAAACATTTTCTAATCCGTTATTTCATAATAAACATATAGTTGCATAGATGTGTAAAGTAACTCTATTCAAGAGGTAAATTATACAGCAACTCAAATTTAAAAACTAACTTTTCTGTGTAAAACAAAGATAAATGCAGTAACAATATTTGCCACACGAGGGCGCACAATGACTCAGATAAGAAATCCATTTTTTCTACATTTAAAGCCCTAATCCTCATTTATAGGACGTTCAAAATGAATACGAATAAAAAGCGACTGTCCTTGATTATGATTTTATAGCTATGAGTCAATGCTGTTACGCCTTAATCCATTGTGTAAAGAAATATATTATTTGATTTTCATAAGTATGAGAACAGAGCAAGTGAACTAGTTAGGATCTGGAGACGATTAACCTATTGGGATAAAAAACAACAACTGTGTGGTCAGAGGGGTTTTAGATTAGATTTTAACTTGAACACATAAAAGAATGTAATAAAAATGTGAAAAATTGTAAAACAAGCAGTAAAATAACCAACTGAATGGAGTATATTCAGACGCGGGCCTACAGGCCTGTCTTAAATCATAACGCGTTTAAGGCTCCCACCCTGTCAAGTGAGATTACCTACAGTAAGGGCTGCACTCTCCCCAATAAATCTCCTGTTTCACAAAAAGCAAGAATCGAGTCCCAGATCTCCTTTTTGCTCCGAATAATCCACCCCTGAGGATCTCAACTGTCAGCTCAAATAAGGAGGCCACTTTATTCAAACGCATTCAGCGCTTGATTTAAACGGATTTTTTGGATTTTAAGCATGATTAAAGAGGAATTTTACTGAAGAAGTCAGCTGAGACTATTTGCATGAGAGCACACAATTAAGCGATCATCTCAGGCAGATTTAAACTGTTAAAAGATGTATAAAACAGATAACGGTAAAGGCTATAAAAACACAATAAAACTTTAATATCAATTTATAAGGCAATTTCAACCATTCATATATTTCTGGTTTGTGTTTTTTTTTTTTTTAATGAAAC
Organism: Jordanella pulchra; assembly: GCA_034780135.1. NCBI lineage: Eukaryota > Metazoa > Chordata > Actinopteri > Cyprinodontiformes > Cyprinodontidae > Jordanella > Jordanella pulchra. The sequence continues at coordinate 2,463 of JAUZNJ010062793.1, forward strand.
ATTAGATATCAATCCACCAATTTTTATGTACCTGCCTGCTGCTTGCATGGTGGGGTTGGGTTGGGCTGGGGTGGGGGTCGGGGTGCATTGGGAGGTTGGTACCTATCCTCAGCAGCCAATAAGTCATGAGCTCACACCTAAGGGCAAATTCTTACCATTTAATAAACATTAACTAGGACAAAAAAAGATGCACTGTGGAAACCGTAGAGAAAACACGCGAGGGATTCAAAAGAATCAAAACTTTTTTTTCTGTGAGACATAAGGTGAAATCGGATTTTTAAACATAGTTTTCGTACAAATGAGAAGAAAAAAAAAACACTTTTTGAAATTATTGATTTATTAAAATTTGAATTAAAATGTCTCCAAATGTTTAAACGGGTTTCAGCATTTATTTACTTATCTGGATAAAGAACTTCTTTTTTTAAAAGATAAACCATCTTAGCAATATAAAAAAAATCGAAATGATTTTACAGAAAAAAAAAAAATTTACTATCAACAATTTCCCTAACTGTTTGTTTCAAAGTTACTTATTTCATTTTAATAATTTATAAACAAAATGATAACTACATATATACGGTTTCCTTTTAATATAACCAGGATTTAGTTTATTGAAACCATCAATATCTACATAAATTAATTAATAGTATAATTAAGCGAGTGCGTGGCAGTAATTGCTTGTTTTCTGCGTAGTCGGATTAGCCGTGTCCTCCTGGCCTGAGGTGAGTTGATCCAGGAAGACTTGTCGCCTTATTAAAGAGCCGCAGATTAAGGATCAAACAGCCGCAGTCAGGCTGGGTTCAGGCTGGATGACGAGCGGATGAGAGGCAGGAATGAGTTGTGACAAGTCCCGTGGTTCAGCGGCTCTGTCAACTGGTGCGTCAACCCCGGTGAATCACCGAGGGAGGAGGAGGATAACGAGGAAAGAAGAGGAGACAGGGATGGAAAAGGAGGGCAGGAATGGAAGAAAAAGAGGAGGAGGAATAGGCTAGAAAAAGGCTCCGCCGTCATTCAGTCTGTCACACGGACCACACAAGTCAGCGAGAAAGTCCTGAGAGGCATTCATCATGTCTGGTTTAGATTTTTATTTCTAAAGAGGATTCATTTAAGGACGAAAGGAGAACATCACCTGTTGGCTAATTTCCGTTTTTTGTTTTTTTTCCCCCACACAAACCTGAACGCAAACGTCAAGAGAAAAAAGTGAGATTTTTTTTTTCCATCACCAAGAACGGATAAGCTGATAATGAGAGGATTTAGTGGAGGTAAGAGCGATCAAATATAATTTATAATCCATAAAAGTAATTTTGGATTCAATTCAAGTCTTGAAAAATGTTTGACTTCAATTACTAGTTATGATTTATGAACTTGCAAATTGACCTGAAATGCAGGTGTGTTTCCTGAAAGTCTTATATGGGGTGGCCATGTGGGGGCGTTACTGTCAATGTTAGGATGTAACTTTAAAACAAAAGTCATAACATAAGTTTTATGAATTTTATCTATGACATGTAGATTAAAAAAATGAAAATGGACAGATTTGATAGGTTAGAGCATGATTACTCTTTTTTTTAGCCCCAGTTAGTTGCTATGATTTTTAAATATTGAAACTTATAACTTGAGCATATTGTAGGAATAAGATGTAAGTAACAAAAATTCAATAAGGTAGAGGAATAATGATAATATTTACATAAAAAAATGTTCAAATGAATATTTAAAAAGATAATACATCTTTGTCCCGTCCTCTCTGAAGTTCAACTTCCTCAGTCACACAGCTGATTCGATTACTGTAAAGCTGTATGTATAAGCACAAGATTAGATAAAAAGATCAGGAATCTAAAATGATAAATTCTTTGTATGAAGCGATTTCCTTTTATTATTATGTTTTTGACAATGTGAGAATGAAAAGTTATGAAAAAGTTTTTTTAAACAAACAAACAACAAAAAAACAACAAAAGGGGGAATCCAGAAAATGTTCAAAGTGGACGGCCAAATTAGTTTTAACTAAAAATCGGGGGGGGGGGGGGTTGATAACACCAAATTAGAAATAAATAGACAAATAAAATTTTTAACTAATATATGCATCTTAAATGTATGCTGATTCTGAAGAGGATAAAATGATATATGACAAAAATATGAAATCGGATGCATATAGGTGGCCCCCTCTGGTCCCCCCTCAGTGGCACCACTGCTAGAACAAAAATGATAAATAATAAAAAAGCTAATTAAACTCTGAATGAATCATAAAAAGTAAATTGAATAATTTTAAACAGTTATACATTTAATTTGCAGAGAATGCAAGAGAGCATTGAAAAGTAAAAAAAATAGTAAATGGTGCATATGTGACGGGGGTTGGAGGGGTCAGAGCAGCCAAGGGCCCCCTGTCTAGTTAACTGTCACTGATATGGGAAAGTAGATGATTCACACACACATAGATACACGCACACACACACACACACACACACACACACACACACACACACACATGCATGTTCCTCTTGGGGAGGCTGCTGCTTCTTGACAACGAAAGGAAGGAAATAACTACAAAAGGAGGTGAAAGAACAACAGGAGGAGAATCTGTGCTGAAATCTGGCATTAAAACACTTTTCTCTTCTTTCCACCTTCTTCATCATTTGGTCCATCTGGGTGGCCAGATGGCGGAAACCACCAAACAATCAGCAAATTAAATAAAACTTTAAAAGGATAATAAATAAAAAGCCAAGCTTCCTCCTTTGACGCTCAGAATACATAAATACACAAAAGCACATTGCCTTTGACTTTCAGAGCGTTTATCTCTCCAGGTACAACCATATCTTAGCAGCTCCTCTTTCTGTCTGATGTTTCTTTACACTCTCACACAGTTAGAAAAAAAAAAAAAGAAAAGAAACACAGGGAGGCTTGCATTAGACTCGGTGTGTTTCAGATAAAACCTTTAGTGTGTCTTGGATCAGCAAGCTCCAATCAGAGGAAACAAAGGAAGCAGGAGAGACAGAGAGAGATGTGGAAAAAAAAAAGAGGATAAACTGAACCCCTTCACATCTTCTGATTCGCTCAGGCCAATTCTTCACGGTGCATACATGTCAGGAAGGTTTTGGGGAGCGACAAGGTTACGCGCGTGTGTGTGTGCGTGTGTGTGTGTGAGGGACAGGAAGGAGAGGCAGATAAAAGGAGAGGGGAAACTGGCTGCAGAGGGGTTAATGCAGTGCAGATTGACAGAAGTTAGGAGCACCCAGAGGGGAGGAGAGGGGAGGCTGATATAAAATGAGTCGGTCACGCTTTGAACAGTTACACATGCTGTTTACATTTTTCCCAAATTAACATGGCCCCTCGCTTCAGAAAACTCTCCCTCCCCTCCACCTTTTCCTCCACCTCCTCCCCCCATCAATTCTACCAGACTCTTAACAAATCTTTTCTTGCTCTAATCCTAAAAGGTCCCACTTATTAAACTGTTTTAAATGTTTCTCCAATTTATGTATAGTTGGTATTTTTATGTTACTGATATTTGGATTTTCAAGGTAAAGTTTTAAACATTAAAGAAAAAAAAAACACAAATAACTGAAAGAATAAAATAAATCAAAATTGAGCTGCAGACGTGTAAAATTCAGATTCAGAAATAAATTAAAAATATGTTATTTGGTTTTTTTTTTCTACATTTGGAGTTGAAAAGATGTAGTTCACTGAAGTTTAAAGGTTCAACTAAACTGCATCTCAGATTCATCCTGACAACTGTAACCAAGCTGCCAAAATAACACAAAATGCACTTTTAGCTACGACACAGGAGCTGTTAAATTCAGATAGTTTATTTTAGCAGAATATTATTTTTTTTAATCAAAACACTTTCACCGACTGCTGTTTACTGAAGTATGGAAATCAACAGCTTTATATATCAACTGGATTTAAATACAGGTAAATAAATATCAATTAGACTCGAAACAACTCTGATAACGCCTTGTGTGATGATGTCACAGGTTAGGCGTGTGTGTTGCAGCTTGTTTCTATAGGTGTCAATTTTTTCTTCAATATTTCATTTTAAAAAACCAAAAGGAAAAATGTGTAAAAGAAATTAACATTTTCTCTGGTTGATAAATATTGACTAATATAAGTCTGATTGATTTTACAGAAGAGTCCAGCTGGTAGCTTTAAAATCCAGCAGCATCTCTGGACGTCAGAATGATTTCACCGCGCAGCAGATTCTTCTAGGTTTCTACCGTCCTGCTTAAAGAGCTGCATTGCAAACCCTCACATTTTTCTACATTTGATCCAGACTCAAAATAGAAAACTTTATCTGACGCAGTTTAAACTAAAGCTCATGTGGTTTTTTCTGTCTGTGTGGCCTGACAAAACAAAAAAGAGAAGAGGAAAATAGTCTGATGGTATTCAGTATAATAATTTAACTAACAATACTCATCCTTCTTTAAATTTGATTCATATTAATTAATGCAATACGAATCAAATATATCAATTTCAAGCAATTGTTTTATAATGAGATTTATGTAACAATAATTTGCAGATGAAAGGTTTTTCAGTTACGCCAATTGTGTAAAAAAGGCTTTTTTTTTCTTTTCTGACCATTAAAGCTGTTTTGAGAATCAGCAAAATAAAATGTGCAAGTATAAAAAAGGCAGAGAAGACAACATAAGGAAACTATTTCTGCTATAAACACATTTTGTAAATGAATTTCCAAGAATTCCAAGAAAAAGTGGCTTTTACTTTAAAAAAAAAGAAAAAGAACAAAAAAAAGAACAAAACAAAAAGAAAAGCCCACAAGAAGCTACAAATTTCAAAGGAAATCAGAGGCAGGTAGAATGTCTTGCAGAAGTTGTCATTTTCCTTGAATATTTTCCATCGTTGTCATAGTAAAACCACAAACTTTGGTGAAATTTATAGCTTTTTTTTTCTGTTGTTTCTTTTTTCTCTCTTTTATGGATCAAAACTAAGAAAACAGTAGTTGTAAAGAGGAAAGACAATGAAGAATTGTTTAACAAATAAAAAAACAATAGTTTGGCATGCATATGTATTTAGAAACCTGAGGCAATACTTTATAGAAATGCTTCCTACAGCGGTTACAGTTTGGACTTAACTGAATCGCTCCATTTCAGAGGATTTCACTCCAGCTGTATGTTTAAGTTTATCATCCTCTTAGCGACTGAACCTCTGTCTCAGTTTCTATTCTTCTGCCGCCTCCACAATTACTCCAACGATATTGCCATGAATTTATCTCCGTCTGTCGTCCCATCAATTCCATCTAGCTTCTATATTCTTGCTGAAGAATCACATTCCAAAGCATAATGCTGCTACCACCATGTGTTACAGTGAGCATTCATATCTTTTTACTTGTAATTCTCAATTTTACGCAATTTTCTGTTAATCAATGCCCCAAAAAAATAAAAATAGGTGATTTTCTTTTATGTACTTTATCTATTTGTAGCTCTTGAAGTAACAAATATGAGTCGTTGAGATGGTAATTATTCTGGTTGCAATACATTTTATTTAGGGGTATAAAACTAAAATAATTATGCAAATAAAAAGAAAACATTTGTAATTAATAACTTATGTGTGAAGTGAATTTAAAAACTACTGGAAATCAGTTTAGGGTGGGAAAAAAATGTGTATGTGTTCAATAGGAAGTTTTAGGTACACATCAAAAACTGGGAATGAATGAAACTAAATGAAGCCAGTTTAAGAAAAAATCAAGGGAAGTAAAAGAGGGAGGGGAGGAGAGTCTGAGGTCCTGAGACATGAGGCGACAAGGAAACTGAGACCTAACACAGCACTAAAAAATGAAGTGACAGGAATGTTCGGATAAAAAAAAAAACAAGATCCGCTTATAAGGTGAAGAGAGAGACACACAACAAAGCAAAAGCGGAAACAAAGCAGAGGACTTTTACGACACTGAGAAATGGAGTTTCTGGGAATAAACATAATTTTTATAGGACCTCTTTTATTGGACTATTTTCTGTTGCTCTTTTCTTTTTGTCACTGATGTTTCCGTAAAAGTCTCCATTGTTAGGAGTTTTATGAGCAAACTCTGACACAGAAATATCCAGCGAGAGGAGAAGAGAATGGAAAAGAGCGGCGATTAGTGCTTGTATGTTAATATTTAGATGCATTTTATGTGCAGCGATGCCTTTGGATACATGGATTTGGTGCACGGTGCACACTCTGGGTACACTTGTGTGTGTTGAGTTAGCAAAGGAATGCACGCTTGATTGAGGACAGGCTGCACATAAATCTGGCCTTTAACTGTACACAGACACACAACACTGACCCTAATGCCACATGTGTCTGTCCTTTTCGCTTGTCCCCTTGCATCAGTGTCCTCGTGAGTCTCTGAGGCTGTTATATGGAAAGCAGTACAGCAGATGAAGAAAAAAAAAAATAGCCAGGTTATGAAAATGTCTGAATAATCTATAAAAAGATCTGCAGAAAAACTAGCATCTTTTCTAAGTTTGGCTGTGATGAGTTGTTCCCAGAGGCAGAGAAAACCTCCAGCTGCCACGTTAGCTGCATGACAATAATTATGTAAATCAGGACAGAGGATGGGAGCGATTTCTGAAAAAAGGCACAAAAATGTTTTTTTTTTTCATATATTTAGTGAACACATATGTGGTAAAATATGCCAAACTCTTTTATTGAATAAAACGTTCAACATTTCTGCTATAAATGCTAGTTATATTTCAAATGCATTTTTTTGGTTTCTCGTCATTAGCATTTTTTTCCTCAAACATGGGCTGCTTTTCACCCGTTTTCAGTTAAGTAATTTTCAGTCTAACCTGATGATTTTCAGAGCAATGTTTTGGTTTGTTTGTTAAAGCACTTAACTCTGACCTATGATTCATGCAGGCATGAAAAAGTCAGACTACTTGCAGGCTAAATATGAGGTAAACGTGGGATGACTCAAGCAGTTTGCACAGTACGTACATTAGTTATAGATGACTGCTAACAGTGGCTGAAAAAAATGACACGTGACACACATTTTTAGCACTCAACAAGTTAAATTGATTTATTTAGCAGCACATCTCCTTCAAATATGAAGGATTGGAGCATGTTTTAAACCGCAAGCAGTGTCATTGAATGTGTGTGTTTTCAAAGTATGTTTTTATTCCCTGCTTGTCTATAATAGAAGGTAAACTGGAGAGCTTTAGTGTGAAAACCTGATATACGAGGCTGCCGGTTGAAATACGGTTCTGAATATGATCCTACACAGTTAAGTTAATGTTTTGATTTATTTTACTGTAGCTTTGTCCCCTATTGTTTTTGTTTACCATTTTTACCCACACCTTTTTAGTTTGAGTTGTTATGTGGGCTATGAGCTAGCTTTGGTTCTTCAACTTGTCTTTTTCCCAAATTCATCCACACTGCAGTCAGTATGCATCACATATATGCTATAGTTTTGATTTATTTTTAGCCAAAGGTTGATCTTTTATGTTTTTGATTAGTATTCCAATTATGATGACCAAATAAATAATGTTAAATGTTGCCACTGCTAAAACAAAAACGGATTTGGTCGATCATATTTAAAATTTTATTGATCTGAATTAAAACAGGCTGCAATTGCTCACATAGAGGGATAATCTACAGGGCTGTAAAGGCCTTTAGTGAGAGTGAATAGAAGAGCTTGCATTCTTGATCTGCACAGTGGGAGCTATATGTTATAATCTGACAAGATTTTAGTCTAACTTGGATCTTAAATGTCTGATCAGAAAAAAACGAGATTTGTATCGATTTTCCCTCCTTTTATCTTTGTTATAAGCTGTTATAATTTTTCTTTATATCCTATTTTTGGCTTTCGACCTAATTTCGTGTCATTGTCTCTTTCAATCAAGAGGTTTCACGATAAACATTATGATTTTTAAGAAAGTTTCTCTAACTTTAGGCCGACCACAATCCCAGAATTTAAAATATTTCTGCACTTAATCTTATTTCCATTCCTTAATCCTCTTACTTATCGGTATGTGTTAAGCTTTGGCTTTTCTATAACTCGCTCCATTCGTATATTTTTGTTTCACATTGTACATCGTGCGTGCCTCCTTTGTGTCCTGGTATTTTTTTTACAATAATAATCAAAACAACAAAAGCTCTTCTTTAACTTCCATTACTTCATATTTCTCAGTTGTGACTTTGGTGAATCTGTCTAGAGGTAGAGCGATTAGATGCTCCCATTTGGATGTAAAAGACACCTTGAATAAATTAAACTACCATAATAATTAATAAACAATAAAGACTCTACTTTTTGTAGGAGTAGTTTTGTTATTTTAATGAATTATTTGATACTATCGGAAAATGAAAATTGAATGACTCATCTTTACCAAAAATGAATTGTTGTGTCTCTGCTTCTTAGAGGAAAATCAAATGTTTCTCATGTGTCTGAAATTTAAAGTGAGTGGTTTTTACTTTCTCTGCAATATGATTTCATTCTGCCATGAGAGCATTTTATGGAGTTTTAGATTTGTTCTGTCAAGTCTGAGTGGGCGGGTTTACTCTTTTTTTCATAATTCAGTTCAAAGTGAACTTTTCAAAATGTTTTTTTTATACATAAAGAGACAAATATCTGTTTTACTCTCAGACATTAAGTCAGACAACGTTTCCTGTCCTAGGTCAATTAGGGTTACCAATTTTATTTTTGGATGAAGACCAGAATAATCCCAGAGAGATTTTTTTTAGATTGTTATCTTTGTTCAGAAGTTAAAAAAAGCTGTTGGGACTTATTTGGGTTGACTTTAAAACTATATGATTTATGTTTAAAAAAATCATCGTCTCTTTCTATCTCTTCTTACGATAGTTTGCTAAAAATTTCCTCCCACAGAACAGCCGGAACTGGGTCAGATTGTTGGTGCTCATCCTTTAAGCTTTACTCACAAATCTAAGGGAAAGCGATTGGGGCTTTGTAACAGTCCCTCTAAAATGCTAACTTTGTTGTTAGCAGTATATTCAGAGTTATTGTTTAAGTTTTTTCCCTTTTTTTTAATGATCTCTTTCTCCATATGTTTGTTGCTTATACTGACATCGACTTTGTTAAGCTCACCAGTCCTCCCTGCAGGAAACAACCCACTACATGATGCAGCCACCACCGTACGTCACAGCTGGCACGGGTCTCTCAGGGGCTCATGGGCTTCCTCAGGCCATCGTTCAAGTTCCTCTACATCAAATAAACTCAGTATTTGTCACTGAGTGTATTTGATCACTTTAATCTGTTTTATCTTTGTTCCTTTAAGTGGCTTTCAGTCTGTTTTCTCTGTGAGTATAACAAATGCAGGAGGAACCTTTGATTTTGGTCTCTGGTCGATACGCGCTCTTTATAACAAAGACATGTGCATCTTTTGGACACAGAAACTATCTACTTTAATCTGGAAAGCCAGATTGATCATGTGTTGCGCTCAGAGTTAGTTCTACATATGATTCATCTGGGATTACCATAATCGAATCGGTTCAGGGAAAGGACAGACATTCAGCAAAACTTTCAAGCTGTTTGGGCAAAGCGACACCTAGTGCCCGCCTACCAAAGTTTTAGCCTATCATGGTTACAAATGAAATAGCAGCAGATGCCATGAGAAACCACAACAATTTACACTTTTATGCTCTTGCTGTTCCTGTTTCAAAGATAAAATCCTGGTTTCTGACAAAACAGATGTGATAGCAGCTGCTACGTGTGCGTTCTCCTATGCTGCCATGTTTGTTTTGGTTTGGCCGTGGCCTAGGCAGCTCTTGAATTCCTCAAGCTGCATGTCCCGCCTTAAAACCGTAATGCCGCAAAGTGATTGGCCGACTCATTTTGGGTCAGACTCCAACAATTTAAGCAGGAACAATACAAGATGGTTTCTGGTGTGTGTGTTTGTGGACTCACAAATACTGCAAGGATTCAGTTTGCAGGCAAGCTTAGGTTTCCTTATGATGGCTGGACATTGTCATGGTGTTTTTACCTCTGTGTTTGAACAGATAAAGGTCAGCCGTTCTCTTCCCGATGTCGTAGCTGGTTTGGTTTGACGTTGTCAAACAAAGAAGCCATATGTAAGAGGTGCTGCTTTAAAATACACCCACATGTGTGCCTTGATCTAACCTGAGTGTTGAGAATTAACCTTTCAAAGGTTTATAAAGCCAATACATTACTATCTGAGCTTTTCCAAACTGTTTCAATACATGTAAGTAAAACTTCTGACTCCAAACACAGTAATAAAAAACACCCTGAAAAATATCTATTTTATTCTTGGCAGTAAGAAAAAAATACAAAATAATCTGGGTAATCCTATTAGACTTAAACTTAAAGGTGTTGACTGATTTAATGTCAGATAGTAGTAAAATACTTTGGGTGCATTTTTAATGTTGAAATATCAGGTTTCCTTAAGTCACTGATGGTACCTGGTTTTTGTTCCCGGCTGCAGTTTCTCTGCAGCAGTAGAAATCAAAGCATGTTGCAAATTTAGGTCTGGAAAACACAGCTTGGGCTCGTTTACGGTTAAATCCAGTCTTCAAATTTATACCCAGATCATGACAATCTACTTTAGCTTTCCTAATCAGTCTCATATGGGAAACAATAAACATGAATTTCGGCCCTGATTAACAACATCTTCTGTGCACGTACGTTATGTTTTCTCTCTGTTTGGGAGCTCTTTCAAGTGGTAAGAGTGATGGAGGGCAACCTTTTTTGGCAGACACTTTTTCCTGGAGCAGCTCGGTTACATTTACTTCCACATGGTTTTCCCACCGTACCAAATTCGCTTTAAGTACTTGTTTGAAACCTCAAATGGTGGTGCATGTTGTGAAAGAAGACATACCAACGCTCTCCCCATGGCAGTGGTACAACATCCACAAACACCAGTGAGCTGGTTTACCAAAACACCGTCTGGGGTGTAAAGTATACTGCCCTATGAGGGACCTTTTTGCCCCTGAACTTTTCCTTGTGCCCAAATCTTCAACTCTGAACTCCGACCCAGTGGTGATGTTTAATTGAAACCTATTCAGGGGCTCAAAAGCATGTTCAGCATTTTGCTCTGTTCTGCAGATGGCAGCCAGACTCCAGAGTGCCACATCTGACATTGCACCAGAGAACAGACCCCAGATAAAAATATGATGTGCTGTGCATAACAGTGCTCCCATGTGTGCAGCTCAAATATGTGTATATGTACCGTAGATTGCCCAGATGCAGGTCATGGTCAGTAATCGGAGGGCACCCTTGTGTTGCTGTAATGTAATCCTCCCATGGAGAATGTTCTGGTTTCATCCCTGCCCCGCGGATCATTCTTCCACTGCCAGGTACACGCAGCCGGCCTCGAACCCTCAGGGCTTGCCTTGAAGTCGGTCTGTGTGCCGACTCTACTGTAGTTACTCAATCTAATATTATGTAACAACAGCACGGCTCTGAGTCTAAATTATCTCAGTTTACTCGTACAGAGAGGGGTTGTTTTCAGCCGCAGCAGCAGAGGTTTCCTTCATACATGTCAGAGCTCAGTCAAAACAACAAGAGCCTTTCAAGTCAGGCAATCATCTCCCAATCATCAACATGTGGCTGTAGACAAAAGGAACTGCTAGAATCAGTCTGGGTTGATTTTTACCAGGACGTTTAGCCCTTTCTCTCCCCAGGACTCATTTTCTTTGCTACCTGTTTATGCTTTTCTTTAATGCAACCCACTTACCTTCAGGGCTGTTTACTGTGATTCCCTAATGTTGTGGTGATTTTTTTTTTGTGTGTGAGGGGGAGGTTTGGGGGGTGGGGATGGGGTGGGGGGCTAATGGAGGAAGGTTGGCAGCTCTGTGTGCTACAAATGTGAAGCTGAAAGATGCGCATTGTATCTGACAGGTGATGAGGCTTTTGCAGTTGGGGAGAACGGAGGCTCTGCTGGCAGGGGCTGCCCTGGTTGACTGATTTCGAGGTGTGTGTCTGTGTGGGAACATGTGGGAGCTGCTTTGCTAAACCTCAGTAATTTAGATAATAGTCTGAGGGAAGCTTTCTTTTAATGCTGTGGACAGCTGAAGGTTAGCAGGTAGTGGAAGCGTTGGAGGCTATATTGTATTTGCGGCTCTAGACGAGCAGTTAGGGAGTTGTTTGTTCAGCTTTCGTCAATGTCAGCTCAGTGACAGGCGTTTCTAATCCTGTTTTAATTTGAAAACTGCCAACTTCCAGATCTGTCATTCAGTCTGCCAGAATATTTTCATTTCACAAAGTGAGGTCAATCCTGCCTGGTGAGTCGAGTTATATTTGGAAGTATGTCTCAATACTGTGACTTTGTCTTTATTATCCCAATTTGTAACAAGTGGATTTATGCTTTCAATTTGTTCTATTTCTAATTACATCCTATGCTCTGTTTGCAGCATATTAATTATCCCTAGACTTGTTAAAAACTTGCAGGCTTCATTTTTTTAATTATTATTTTGAATGAAATAAAAACACACAGTGTTTTCTAATTTAGAAAATAATATTAGGGCTTTCTACTTTATCTTTACACATGAAAATCTGAAAAGTGTGTTTTTCATTTGTTTGTATTCAGGCCAATTTACTCTGTTACCCCTTAAGGACATCAAGTGCAAAACTTATATGAAAACAGTCTCCAACCCTTGGAAATCTCACACAGTCACAGTTTGCTCTATTCAATTTCAAACAGCTGAATACCAGCCAAGACATTGCTATCCACCTCAACTAACAAGCCATCAAGAAGAGCATCAACCAGAAGCATCGTGTTGGGAAAATGACTTTCCAACTAATCTGAGTGAACTTGAACTATTTTATAAATAAGCAAACAACAAAATCCTGATGGTGCAAACATACTGTGTTCAGCTTATGGGCCAAAGCATCTTCTTCTTCAGGGTTCAGAGTTAATAGGGACATGAATGGGGCTAAATTCAGTAAGAAAACCATAAACGGTTGAAGAGTTTCGGCTTCTAGTGGGACAGCAACCATGAATGCACTAAATGAGCTGTGATTAAATGGTTTGTATAAAGGGCTGTACATTTTTGTCCGTTGAGTTGTATAGCATACATAAGAACAGTGAGTTTCTGCCCAACCCTGTTTGGGAGTTGGTACCGATACGGCAAATGTAAAAGGCTGAGTCAGAGGGGAAATGCGTTGGCCGTTTAAGGACATTTCTTCATTCAACGTGCCCGACGGTGTGTTTAAGCCAAATGTTTTGAAAGATGTCAGACAGATTTCACTTTAGGTCTCTCATTCGTCTTGTGGGGTCCACCGTAGAGGATGAAAGAAAAAAATGGGAAGGAGAGCTAATCAGGGTTAATTGGCTGCTGTTTTGTCTTTTTCTAACCTAAGGCAGAAAGGAGATGGAGGAGAAACTGCAGGGGGGGGGAGGCTTAAGTACACTGTGACTAATTTAGATGGAGAAAGGGAATGAATTGGTGGGGCAACAGGAGGGCTGACTGAGGTGTGTCTGAGCTGGACGGAGGTGATATTGTGCAATGCACTTTTCACACCTAGTGAACAGCAGCACGTTTCACAATTATGAATCATGACTTTCTGTCTGGGTGAGGAGAGGATGAAATGGAGCGCCAAGAGGATGGAAAAGGATGTCAGAGCACAGGGAGAGGACGAAAGTTCTGTGTTTGGAGAAATTTAGCAGAGAGAAAAGTGAAAGCATCCGAAGAGCGCAACAAAAAGGAAAGTCAGGCGTACATGGAGCCCCTCACTTTTTTGAAAATCAACCTTTCAGCTCCAATTTTCTCTGTTTGAAACCAGAGATTTGTGCTATGAAAGGTTTCCAGTGTTACACCCCCACCCCCCCAATCTTCTCTCTTATCTTTCCCTCAAACACACAAAACACCAGTGTATACATTGTCAGCAGTGCAAAGTTAATTCACATATATAGTGTCTGCTACAAACACTCACACAGTAACATACAACATCTACACAAACAGGCTAAAACCTAAACAAGAAGGCTGACGCAAAAGCAACGCTGATGCAAACACGGCGATGTTTGTGATAGTAAGAAAAGCCACATGTCTTTGTTTTTGGGGGGATTTTGTGTAGAATGAACTGTGAACATATGTGTGAACATGTGTGTGATCTTAGAACATAGCAGTCATTTGTCCAACTGTCTTAAGCTATTAAGCAAGGTTTAATTTAAAGCCAGAGTAAACCTTTAACAGCCAAGGGCGTCTGAAATGAGATTGGAAATGGCAAATGCTTCATAGGCAGTGTTAAATAACTCTGTAGCAAACAGAAAAGGTTATTGCTGCAAGAAACAAATCTGAGTAATTTTTTACAATTCCAGCTGATAGGCTGGTTATTTTCATCCATTTAGTCATTAAAATTATTACAACGCTCAGCTTCCAGTATAAATAATCAAAGAACATTTGAGGAAATAATAGCTGAAATAAAATTCTGCTTCTTTTGTTTTATAAGAAACAGCTCTGATGTGCGTGCTCACATTTGGACATTTACGTCATTATAGAAACATCTCTAATTGCCCCAGTTTTAATTAGCCTTTAATCTTTTGATTTTCCCTCTACAGTCGGTCAGCTGCTCGCAGTGCTGCTGGCTGCTAACATGGCAGGGGCTAAGGATCCTTCCCACATCCTGGCCAGTGAGAGAAGCTCGATCGAAAGCACATACGAGCTGACCAAATACCTGGAGTACCAGCTCAAAGAAATCAAAGATGTATACGTGAGTAACGCTTTCAGGTTCTTTCCATTCACTGACATCCAGCATTAAAACTAAGAAGCTCACTTTTCATGAAACTTAGACTTTAACTTTGTTACATTTAGTGTTGATTGAAACTCAAACTTACTGGAAATCACAAACAATTAAGATAAACTAAACTTAAGTAAAGGATAAAAAAGTGAATGTTTCATTGAAGGTGGATCAGAAACCTTTAATATTTGAGGCCAAACCATAATTTTTTGTCTCACTGGGGCATGACTATGATGTACAAAATCACTATTCCTGTACAAAATAGGAAAAAAAGACAACACAGAATTTAAGTGAAGCAGATTTTGATCTCCTTAATTTATGGTATGGCTTCAAGAGCTTCTCACCTAAACTTGCATAAATCTATAAATAAAACCAGAGCAATAATCAACAAATGCATAATACAGAAGGGATCACGGGCTATTTTGCCTTCTGTGTGGACAACGCTGGGCCCCAGATGAAGGTACAGTGTTAATCCAAAACCCATAAAGCACTAAATAAACCCAGAAGAAAAGCTCTTAACAGAAATCAACAAGGAGCGGACAGTTGTGTAAGAGGAACTGAGAGGGAAGTTCAGGGAAAGAAAAAAACCCATCTAACTTTAAACCACAAACTAAACTCTCAGCCTGTAGGTATTGATGACGGTCATGGTTACAAACAAGTGCTGCTGCATTGTAGATAGTTCCAACAAATTCTCGCTCCTAACTTGTCAAATATTGACACTTTGGGTCAAAGCTCCCTCATGCGACAGGGGACCCCTCTAGTCATATATTGATCCCCAGGAAAATCAAAGCTTGCAGACATTGTATCAAGTGACATGTATGTGACCCACAACAAATATTTTTATTTCATTTTACAAAGTTATTCTTGGTAGGTCTAGAGGTGTATGGTAACACTACTAATGTTTCCTTCAGTGTTGGGGTTAGGGTTAGAGTAAGGGATAGGTTAGTGCTAGTTTTTTTACTCTGCAATTTTATCAACATTTTCAGAAGTTCCTGCCATGCACCCTGCAAGTCAATAATTGACGAGAGGAGTAACCCCATTGTATCAAACACTGATACAACAGGTGATTGACCAAGCATCAATATTTGACAAGTTGGGAGTGAGAATGAGTTAGAAGCTGTGATGCTAAGTGTAAACTCCTACCTACAAAGTATGAGCCTGCCCAGACTTACTGTGTACCAACAACCATCTTTGCCTCCTGGTGAGATCTGCATTTGCTGAGCTGCAGTTTGCCCACCAGCCTGGCATGAGGATTGACGATGCCATCGTCTGTCCTGCATCAAGCTGTGACCCACCTGGAGATGCCTGGAAGCACCTTGATGATCATGTTTTTTGGATTTATTCAGTGCTTTTAATACTATTAAGCTTCTGAGGGACAAACAGGAATGGTCAGGAATGGACCTCCATCTGTCCCGGTGGATACTGGATTACCTCACTGGCCGCCCGCAGTATGTGTAGAAACAGTGCTGAATATTTGACAGGATCGTTTGCAGCATGGGGGCCCCACAGGGAACAATGTTGGCACCGTTCCTGCTTACCCTCTACTCTGCAGACTTCTTCATCAATTCACCAGGATGCCATCTTGAGAAGTTCTCAGATGACTCTACCATAGTCCGCCTAATTACAGGTGAGGACAACCCAGAGTTCAAACATTGGATACAGAACTTTGTGGACTGGTGCCAGCAGATCCCTCTCCTGAACAACAGGGGGAAAACTTTGGAGCTGGTGGATTTCAGCAGATGTGGATCTACCACATGCTGAATATCCTGGGATTTGATATTCAGATCCTGGACTCTTTTAAGTGTCTGAGTGTTTACCTTAACAAAACTGAACTGGAGTGACAACGTCAAGGCTCTTTACAGAAATAAACATAGAATTAGATATTTATGAGTTTCTTTTTTTCTGTTTATACGTGTGTGTTCCTGGATATTGTTCCACTTACTTTTCACTTGCTGTTATTGGAAAACACAAAATTCCTCAATGATTATCAATAAAGATCTTTCCTTTTCAATTGCTTTGCTATTTTTATCAATTGTCATCCCTCTTCTCTTTTATGAGGCTTTACAGAAAAGTTATTTTCTTTCAAATAGAGAATTCTTTTTTAGTTTGAGAGTTATTTTTCTTTATTTTTTTTATTTCTTAGTTTTAAAGTATTTTCTCACAGTAGTAATTTAGGTGCAAACTGACTCACAAAAATATCTGTGGTCGTTGTGGCCACAAAGGTACAATGCAAGATGGTTGAAAGGGGTTCTGTGGCCATGTAAACATATTTGGACGGTAAAATCAGTAGACAAAGACAACTTTCCATGTTTTATATATATTTTTTACATTTCACTTTAACATTATTTTCATCATATTACCTTGTTATATTTTGTTCTTAACACTGTAATATTACCTATTTATTTCAGATGCACTATAAATATTATTTAGTATTACCATATTTTTTATTAATTATCATCTCCATTCCTTTGAATCAAATATTATTTTATGGCCATTTTCAAACTGCCTGTTAAACAAGCAATCTGCGCGTTTTAATTGGCAGAACTAAACCGGTTTCCTTGTCTTAACATTTTAGCAGCAATCTTTGTAGATTATCCACAACACACCCATTCCTTACATGGTAGAAAAAAAAATTGCACAAGCAATTTAGCAAGCAATCAGGCCCAAATGTTGACGCAGTCTTTTCAGCGGCACCTGGGTGTATTTTCACTGTGTATTACTGTGCTTAAGCTGCTGTTCAGATGTTTTTTTTGTATATAAGCAGTTTAACTTGAGTTCTCAGAAAAATAAATACATTGTTTACCTTTGATTTAATTGTTGAATTATGTGACTTCAACAAGGTGCGTTAAACCTTGGATGTTTGTTTTACTTAATCATAAATGCATTTTATATTTTATTGAATTCTGCTAAGAAAAATGTAAAGTTAAAAAGTCCCTTTTTGTAATAGACTGCTTCTTACTCATCTATTTCTCTCTTGTTTTCTTTTTCTCCAGCTGACATATCTGGGCCCGCCATTCAATGACAAAGACTTCTCCCCTCCTCGGCCCAACAGTACAGCTCTAACTTTGCCGAGTGCTGCCACTCGACTGGAACTGTGGCATGGCTTAGAGAACCAAGCCCGTCTTGCACAGAACCAGAGGGCCTACTCTATCCTGCTGGCTGCTGTCAGGGAGCTAGCCCGCTCCACTCTCTGCCCCTCGCTCAAAACATCCCTCCTGCACTTTTGCACAGGTCTGGATGGACTGCTGGGCTCAATTTCTGCGCTGATGAACTCCCTCGGCTATTCGTCTCCCCCGCAAGGTACAGCTGGTGAACTCCAGTATCCACAGAGGGGGGCAGGGGGCAACCGTCCGGCTCCTCTTATGAGCCAGAGCCTGTACAGATCCAGAGCAGGATCAAGAACTGAGCCAAGTCAACGAAGCAGCCAGAGAAGGAGTCGAATGAAGATAATCAGAGGAGAGAGGGAAGGAGGCGAGCTGATGGATAGAAGAAGAGGGAGATCAGGGAAAAGAGCGGAGGCAACCATGTCTTCAGGACGGAGCAGTGGACTGAGGGAGAAGGGAAGAGGAGAAAGAGTGAGGAGAGAGGAAAGGCAAGAGCAAGTAGAAATAGTAGAGGAGCTAAACAGAGAGATGAAACGCTTAGGGACAAGGAGAAGGTTGTTGAGTATAGTAGACAATGAAGATAAGAGAGACGAGGAGCCTAGAATCAGAGTTGAAGTGTCTTATCTGGGCACAGGAGAAACCAGAGAGCATCAACATACAAACAGCAATCAGTACAGCTTCAGTCTGAATTCAGATCACAGAGACACCCTCAGAGAAGATGGATTTCTTTTAGGAACAAACAGGAGATTTGTTCTCAAGGAGGAAAACACAGCAGATATGGACTCAACCTCCTCGTCCTCTTTTAATCAGCCCCATCGGCGTCCTCGCTCTCTTCTCTACCCCACCCTCCCACCTCCACTCTCTACTCTCTCCCTTCTATACCAGTTTGGAGTAGGTGAGGAGCACACCCTTCTTCCCCAGCCTGTCCCGCTCTCTTTACAGAGGGGCACCTCCCTTCTCTCCCCTCCATTAAGTCCACTGATCACTTCCTCCACCTCCAGCTCCTCGTCGCTCCTACCGGCGCGGCCAACAATGAATGATTTTGCAAGGAAGGTGGAGGGCTTCTGGATCCTGCGAGAGTTGCAGAGCTGGTTGTGGAGATCAGCCAAGGACTTTAACCGTCTCAAGAAACGACTAAGAGGTTGAGACGTTTAGATGAGACTGGATGAGGACACAAAGACTCGTAAAAGTAGAGCAAGGCGGAAATTTATTGTTTTTACAAAGTCTGAGATCTCTGAGCACATTACCGCAAATATAGTGAACACTTCCATTCATGCCATACTGGAAACAGTGGATAAAAGACTTTTTTTGGCTGGTTACCAGTCCTGCTACTGGAACATAAAGCACACAACGCCATGACAAGACTGTTCTGACCGCACATAGGAGGTCATTGAGATAAACTCACTCAGACTGAGTCTGAGTTACCGGACTTCACAGCTCATAGATCAACAGGAAAACCACTGTAGGTGGTTAGGCTCAAACAACACAGACTCTGCCCGGCCGGGTGAGCGGCAGCAAGACAGACAGTGCAGCCATTGAACACAAACTGATTCAGTGACCTCACATGTGTGAATCAGCAAACATTCATTTTCTCTAAAGGAAGAAGGAAATAAAATATGAAAGGGCAAAAGAAAAGAGAAAAGGAAAATGCCCAAAAGGATGTTGGAGGCGGAGAGAAGGCATGAGTCAGGGAGGGATCACTTGTACTAACCAACAGAGGGGTATTGCTGAGTAATTACTGAGGAAAATGTAATTTACTGTAACCCTTCAACAGAGTTACACATATGATCCAAACAGAGCAGTAAAAACAGTTTTTTTCTGCTGGTTTAGGTTTGGTTCTTACAATGAAGACCTCAATCTTTTCAAATATCACCGCTCTTAATTATATTTTGAGTTTCTGGGCCTAAAAATCTAAATTTATTTAATGCATTTTTGCAGTGTCAGTGCTTTACATTATAAAATAGTCTAGACATTTTCCCCATAATGACATTTTTACCATCAATGCAAAATAGAAACAGCGTTTCATGAGCCCCAGAGGTCAGAACCTAAACTGCAAAATGATATCACCCCAACCAAAGTGTTCCAGTGGCAAGATGTAAAACCAGTCACTTTTTGTTGTGTTCAGTGATCAAGTTCACTGCCACTATCAATACAGTCAAAAAACGTGTCTGCAGTAAATATCAAGAGTCCAGTGCAATCCTTTCTAGTTTTTGTGATTATCATTATGTGCATTTTGTTAAAATGAAATCTTTTTTTGGTTTAGAAAAAAAATAATCTTTCCAAAATTCCAAATATAAAGATTGTCAATTGAAATATTTCTTTGCAACAATTTATTAACATAACAGGGATATACTTCAACTTTCCAGCTCTGCTCAATAAACTTCTAGTTGCCCTTAGTTTGTTCCATCTTGATTTTCAGAAAATGTATTAACCTTTTCATTTCCCTTTATAGCTGTTAGCATGTTAGCTAACTATAAATTCAATTCTGCATATGTTTATAGGATGACATGTTGAATGCACAGAAAATAATCAGCATTGCTCTAAAAACAAAAATGTTAATGCCTTGTTTCTGTGTAAAAAAGTAGAAAAGAAATTCATGAATTCTTTAGGTCAGTGCAGCCAATACATCACACTGATATTACCAATAAAACCTGTCTGAAATTACCTATTTATACTTGCACATTTTTTCAACTTTATTGCCTACATGTTCGAAATGAATAGCATTTTGATCAGTTTTTCCCTGGAGCACATTTAAGTTTACACAGCTAAAGTATTTAAACCATATGCTGGAACGAAAACTCTGAAGCAAATCGGTGAACTCAGTGTCTTTTGTTTGCCTTTAGCCTTTGGATCAGATCACTTAAGACACATGTTTGTGCCAGGTGTTTTGACAGCCAGTTCAAGATATGTTCACCACTCTGATATTTGCTTTTCAAAATCTCAAAGTAGTGCTGGAAGTTGCCTTCACATTCCTAAACTTTAACCACTCTGAGTTTTCCCTCCAAGCAAGTTAAAACATTTTGTTTTCAGAATAAATTTGCCGTCATGTGTTTGAAATGTGTGCTGTTATAGCCAAAGGTTATGGATCATGTTGCCATTATTTATTGAGTAGAAATGTTTATTTATTTGCCCCTGTGTGATAATACTGTATTGTAACTTGAGAGAGAATAAATACTACGTTTCCTACACAGCGTGGTGTCATTGGTCAGTTGGGATGGAGTTATATGAGAGAACTGGACTCTGAGGTATGGGCGTTCTCTGAAAATAAGCTTGCTTCCCATTTGTGGTCCAAAAAAGGAAGGGTGGAGGGTCAACAGAGGTTTTATTTGTCGGTCCGTGTGAAAATTTACGACCTTTTTCTTTTCATCTCTCTTGTTTTGTCTCCCAGTTGCATCATCCCACCTCCCATTTTACTATCCTTTCTCATTCTATCTCACGAGTCTCGTCTTCCTTCAACTTAAAAAAAAAAAAACATTGGTCTTACCCATGACAGACCACACAAGGACAGGTATAAACACACCTTTCCTAATCTGTCCAGCAGCTTGGGTGTCTTGTTGTGTCTGTTTTTATGCCGCCACCAGGCTCACGTCTGTCACCACCTCTGCCTCTTATCGTTTTCACTCATCCCCTGTCTAGTGGTCTTTTATAACCTACACACCTGTTATCTTTCATTTTGCACTAAATACTACACGTTTTTCCACAGCCCCTGCTCTACAGCTCTTTGGCTTCCTGTCTTTGCCTCAGGCCAGATTTTAAGGGATCAATGAGAATCTCCTCCCTATTACCATCCCCTCCAAGGAAGACACCTGCACACAACCATATGCTTCCACCCTAATATAACCATGCAGCATCAAATATACGTATAAGATACTATACAGACAAATGACACACACATATAAACACACATTAGACAGTATGTGTTATACATTCAGTAAGCACTGACTGAGAAGCTGCCAGTAGTCAACAAAGGCAGCTTTGTAGGCCCAAGTGTGCACATTATATGTGTGAGTTTGTATTGTTTGCCCCTGTGTGGGCTTGCTGGTCCAGCACGTGTGTGAATCATTATCTCTATGTGTCAGAAGTTCGTTGGAATGAGGTTTGTCGTGCATAGCTATCTAACAGCCATCACTCACCGTCGTCCTCACGGTTTCCCCTCTTTGGCTGACTCTGCCTGTCAGCGCGGCAGAGACAAATCGCTGGAACTAATGCACAACAGGACAGCTGAGCTCTGTTAGTAGGACTCAGCCAGGCAGCTCTTTGAGGAGGCATCGATATTATTAGCGAGCTTGGTCTGCCAGGCTTAGGCGGGCCTGTCTGCTTGATTGACACTCAATGATCTCATAAAGAAAGAAAAATGAACTGCGGGTAATCTTGTTGGAGAGCGTTCATTCGCTTCTGAAGGTTTTTCTCTTCTTCTTTCTGTTTTGGATTATATGTTTTTTTTTGCTTTTCAACGCAATCACATTCAAATCTTTAAGAAAATAACAAAGTTATTCTCTATCCATCATCGTGAAGCAGAGGCAATTCTTACACAATCTGCGCCTACACTGAGTTAGTCTAATTAATAAATCTAAAATTTACCAAGATTTACAGAGAGTCAGACAAAAAAAAACAGTGAAATATTTAAACCTTGCTCTGGGTCAGTCCACTCTTTTATTAAGCTGACCCTGATTTCTATGTAGAAGTTACCACTTTATCCTTTTCTTCTTTACATTTTTAACTGTAAACAAACCTCTTTGTATGATATTTTTAACCTGAGTTAAATATTTATATGTTCAAACATTTAATTCGATTGTTATCTAAAAATTATGCACTACACCTTAACTATTTATTTAACTATCCTAATCTATCATTGTTTATACAAGTATAAACAATGACAAATTAGGACTCTTGATTGATCCAAAACACACTACACTAACATTGACATCCCATTTATTATCCATAGGGTTTTTGTGATGTCAGTCCACCATTTGCAGCTATAAATGCTTCAAGGCTTTTGGACAAAAATTTCCACATAGTTTAGGAGCGTATTTACTAATGACAATTGTCCTAGAAAACTATTTGTAAGGATAGATATTGGATGAAAAGGCCTGGATTAGAGTGTCAGTACTAATTGATCCCAAAGGTTTCAGGTTAGGATTACCAATGTGTTATAAATTATGTCTCTTTCACGGGATCCAAGTCCACCTCTTGCAAATCAACTGTACTTCATAATCATCCACTAAACTTGTGATCATTCGAGTTGTCTTCTCCCTGCAACTGCCTAAGTGCAGATTAGTTCAGTGGATTGCAAGACAGTGGTGGATATTTTCCCTGCAAAGAAATCATCACTGCTGCTTTCAAAAAAATGTATCCATCTCTACACTCTAGGCTCTTTAGCATCTGCTGACCCAGCTTAGTGATTTTACATTACTAACCACATTTTGGCTGAGTTACTTTTACTTCTGGTTGTTTCTGTTTGTACAGTATGACAGCTAACGGTTGACTGTGAAATCCTTAGCAGTATGACAATATTACAACTGGACCTATTGCACAAGTGGCATTGCATTACAAGACTACGCTAGTTTTTTTATTGAGCTCCTAAGAACATGTATTGTTTTTGAATGCTGTAGAATCAGTTTGCATGCCTATGCGTTGGATTTAACACATGTTTGAAACAATCAGGTTTGAAGATTTGAAGGGTGAATTTGTACTTTTGTCATTATTGTGTAACTCTAAGCAAACTTCTGCTAATGGATATTATTTCTTGGTCAGAGCCATCTTTGTTTTCGTTAATTGTGGTAAAAAAAATACTTGTTCACTCTCCAATTGTACTGTATTTATAATAGAGTAGTCATGGTAGCAGTAGAACACAGGAGTAGGTGTCCAGGACTCCTACTACATCCAGAAGGCAGCTCCGAATGACTTAAGTATGACTGGGCTCTATAATAATTCTGTACAATTCAAATAGATTTTATTGTTTCCAAAGGTCAATTATATACTGTTCAAAATCCAAGTGATCAATGGAGGTGTGGGCAGGGAGGATCTTCTGCAGTTGTATGTATCATAGCAGATTTTAACAAGCCTTTGTTGTTGTTCTTGCTTCATAACAGATACTCTGGTTGCTGGCAGGTGGCCAGGAGGGGTAAACACTGACATCTTCTGATATGGCTAGATACAATGATAGAGAAGCAAAAGAATCACTTACCAAGGTGGGAATTAAACATCTGAGGTTAGACAGGGGAGCTATTGTATAGATCAAGGGAGCATGGAAAGTTTGTTTGTTTAAGGACAAGAGAGGAAGTTTAACTCACATCTTTTGTATTGTTGTGTCACACTATTACAGTATAGCTTCTTTTCCTTCTCGTTGTTTTTGACTTTTCATACTCATTAACCTCTTGACCTTTTTGTACAAATCAATAATTCCCTTTCTCCATTCCTGAAAGCTGGTAATGGTAATGGTTTATTATTTCTTAAAACATCTCACAGCTCTGGTAAGTATTGTGCTTTCCACACAGTAGCCAACATAATTTTTCATTAACTGTCATGGCATTAATTTCATTCAAGAGATGCAGAGACCAGCTCAGGCTATACCCCCAAAACAACTTTACAACCTCCTCATCTTCCTTTGACCAATTCAAAGCTCTTTGTATTGCAGTTTAAAGTAAGCAAGGGGTTTACATACAAAGAAAAAAATGATTTGGTCTTTCAATGAAGGTATTTGTATCCATGAGATTTGGTTAAAACACATCCAGTGCTTTGTTTACTCTAGCAGAGCAGCTGACACACTGCTTAAACATTGAACACTGGCATAGTTAAAATCTTAAAATCTTGCTACAAATACATTGTTGTGTCTGTAGATTAGGAACAAATGATAACTGATGATATCACACGTGGAGTTGGAAGAAGCTGATGGCAGAATGTATACTATTGCTAAGATAATTCAGGTCAACTGTTTATTCATAAATAGCATAGATAAAAACTTGCAAGTCACACTTTAATATCTGTGCTACAGAGACAATGTTTCTCTGTTTTTTAAACAATATGTTGCTGAAAAACACTGTTGATCCACTTCCATTTAGAGGGTAGTTATATTACGAAGTGCGGGATAATATCATGAAGCCATGTCTCAGTAAGACACAGAAAGTAATTTCCCTCTGGGATTATTAAAGTATTTCTAATTCTTACAGAATACTCCACATT
>JAUZNJ010062804.1:0-55307 GCA_034780135.1 Jordanella pulchra
ACCCCCGTTCCGGTCAGCCTACTGTCAGAAAAACGAGCCACTAGTGCCGTAAAAACCTCAAACAAAAAAAAAAAAAAAAAAAATGATTGATGATTGGCCATGGAGGGAAGTGTACAGGGCTGATAGGGTTGCAGCAGTGGATGAGAAGTTGGGCTGATTTAAGTATTGTAGTCTGAATTTCTAATCAAGCTTCATTAATCAAATAAAGTGCAAAGTTCTTAGTTCTAACAAACATGTCTAAGGGACATAATTACTTCTACAAAGCATTGTACATAGTTTTCTGTTCCTGTTTACCCTCTACACTGCAGACCTCTCCATCAACTCCCAAGGCTGCCATTTCATAAGTTCTCAAATGTTTCTGCCATATCACAAGTAAGGACAAGTCAGAGTACAGACAGTAGAAATGGGAATTTGTGGATCAGCGTTGGAGGAATCATCTCCTGATCCATGAGAGAAAGCCATGGGGTGGTATCACCAAACTGATACCAGGTGAACGTTTAGAGAACTGACTTTGAGACTGTGTACTCTTAAGAGCAGCTAGATATTTGCGTGAAAGATGAATTGGATAAGTGTTTGCATCCCTGCCGTTTCTTGAACAGTTTTTGTCATCTATTTTAAACAGTCTGTTATTTTAATGCAAAAATGTACATGTTCATTTTGTATTTGTTCAAACGTGCAAAGGAGTGGCACATTTCTTAATTCTTTAAATGCTTCTTTCAATAACTGTATTGTATTATTTATTATTATTAATTATTATGCTGGTAATTTGCCTCATTGTCTCATTCTTATGCATTTGTTGTTTGTTTTATTTCTAATCCTTGCGTGTAACGACCTACTCCCACTTGCTTTTGACTTTGCTTCTGAAACATCTGAAAATTAGGGATCATTTTAATATATTCTATTCTATTCAAATCTATTCTAATCTATTCTATACTGCCACATAAGGGCTGGTATTTGCTCTGGAGAATTATGAAATACATCCAAATTCTGCTAAGTTCCATATCTAATTTTCCTTGTATTAGTTTCACAAATCTTTACTTCCTTTTAAATCTGGTAGTTTCTAAGAAACACATCATTTGGTTTAATGTTAAATGTTTGCTAATGTAACCAAAGCTTAAAAGATACTGTTCTTTTGTTTGTTTGTTTTTTATCATTTCTGGTAGCTCTGATATTACACATGCAGATTTGAAAAAAAAAAAGCTTCTATAATACATAATGTTTTTCTATATATTTTTTTAAGCCTGGTGTTGCACATCCACTTGGTGTATATTATGCAGTCACATTTTCCATAATCACAACAGCATTGGTGCTGTGCTTCAAATGTCTTAAAAATTAAGAGCCACTTGCTGCCATCTAGCGGTCAGTCCTTGTTTCACCACTAAGTGTCTTAAAACAACAAGACACACCTGCTGAACTGTAGCTACTCTGTGAACATTTGAATAAAGGGCTTCATACATGTTCAGACATATTTATACAGGTGACATTTTTGATCATCAGTAATGGGGATAATGTGATTAAAATCGTTTAATGTCTCAGACCAAACAAGTAATCCTAACTAATTGGAGCATCAAAGCACCTGTGTGAAAAGTGACTGGGTGAAGAGCCAACGGAGATCTGCGTTTCTCTAAATTCATCCGCAATGTTCTTGGGAATGAAATGTCGCAAATACGTCAGACCACCCCACAAAATCTGACTGAAGGTTACCCTGTGACAAACCTAACCTTAGTTGTCCTGTTACTCATTCCCTGCGTGGTTATTCTTCTCCTGCTGAACTGTCTCTTCTTGGGCTACAAGATCCTGGCCCTCTCAAAGAAGACCAGCAGACAGAGGAGAGCAGACACGGAGGAGATGCTCCTGCGGTCCACTCTGCCCAGACTGAGAGTATCCGACGTGGCTTTTTCCCCACTAGTGGACGGGAGGACAGCCTACATGTCCCTGTCCGAGCCCGTCCTGTCCCACCCGATCACTTCTTCGCGAGCTTCGTCCAGAGATGGGACCGGGTTAAATCACAGGATCAGACTGCTGAGGCCCGATGGTGCGACCGGCTCTGGGTCCCTGAGGGCCCCCAGCACCATCCGGGCCGCGTCCTCCGCGCAGGGCTTCACCCCCAGGCTCCACATTCCTCCCAGCTGCAGTAAACCGGGCTGGTGTCAAAGTGCACCGGTTTTACTGCGATCCAGTGATTCAGAGACTGAAACCAGAGTCAACCTGGTTCCGCCAAACTCTCCTATGGTAAGTAATGAGCAAAAGACATCAGCATAAAATAGCACTTTAGATCTCATATACCTCTTATATCCCAGGTTTATTAACACATACAGATTTGACCCTCATATCACGATGATTTTCTATCACAAATTGAACAGCGGCTGTGGATTTTTACTCTATGTACTCCCCTGCTCTCACATTAACTTTAGAGCAATCCCAATTATTTATTCATTCATCAACTGCTTCACCTTCTCTTTAAATTACTTGTTTTAGATAAGTTAAGAATTTATGGGAAGTCCTCTATATAAATCCACACCGTTTATGCACTGAACTAGCACCGCTGACAGTAAAACAGCACCTTAACATTACCATACCAATGCCATCCTTTGGAATGAAAGAAAACACAATGTTTTCTATTTGCTGTTCAAAAATCTTCCAGTTTCTCATTAACTTAAGTTTGTTTTATTTTTAGTTTGGAGGTTGTTAGATGGTGCGGAGTTTAACTTGTGTGTGCTCCTAAAACACAATGATTTAAAGCACACAAAGGTGAATTTTCAAATGGACAAAGCTGGCTAACATAATGTTTCTGTAATGGCTTTGACCTCAAATGTATCGGTTAATTTATTTGTGTAGTTTAAAAGCTTGGTTTGTGATAACAACCTTATTTATGCCACCTGAGATGCAATATTTGCAAGAACTTCCAAATAACCAGCAGCAGTTATCAAAGAGGCCTGCTGATTGCTGCAACAACATGTAGCGTCTCTGTATCACACTCAGGAACTTTATATGCAGAAGGGAATTTATATATTTGAGTGTGTTTGTATAATTTAGACTCTGCCCTTTAGAGATAATCAACAAAAGATGGGTTCAAATGCTTTGTGAAAACTCCAAAATGAATGTTGGTCTACATACACACAAGATATGTCTACATTCACAGTTAGAATAACTGCTGAAATTCCACACTTGCTGTATTTTTTAAAGGTTTTAGTGGCAGCCAGCATAGGTCTATTCAACAGCCATAGAGATAAATGATCAGTGGTTGCCTTAGACAGAGAACATTTGAGTCATTGGCATTAACAGTGTTGAATACATTGACTGAAAACTGAGGGGAGAAAACCCTACAGAATTCAAACAGGAAGTGGGATTCTTCATTCCACATTTGGGACTTATAACTTATGTCAACTTTTATTATTTTTTCCTCTATTCACAGCAGGAAATAGAGCCCCACATTCGTCGGAGCAGTACTTACGAAAAGATGGCAGGAGTGAACGAGGAGGCTCCTGTGCATCCGTACGACAAGCTGGTCATGGAGTGTGAGAACATCAACCCAGCATCGGATACATCCAGTCTGAACACGTCAACTGTGGGTCCTGGACTGGACAGCGACTTCGGAGCAAGTGCAGGTTTAAAAAAAAAAGAAAAAAAAATCTGTTCTGCACATAAAACTATTTGCAGCACAACTGCCAGGCCACTGTGTTTTTCTACTTACAGTATATTTTATGTGTACGCTTCCAACACTTAGGTGGTTTATATGAGTAAACAGAATGATATATATCATTTTTTGCTTTTAGGCAAAATAACATCAATTTATTACACACATTTATGTTTGATTAGCATAACAATGCAGAGGTATGGACATTGTGTCTTCCAGGTGTCTCCCTGCGTATTTTGTCAGCAGATAGTGACGGCTTATCCAACGGACTGCTGTCCTCGGCGCTGGAGTGGGATTACTATGACCCCTGTTACGTCAGACAAAATAATATACCCAAACATAATAACCACAGGCCTGTGATGCACACAAAACAATACTGGGTATAGTTTTATTTGTGGATTTTGTTGTTTTTTTTGTTACTTTACATGTTTATTCCAAATATACCAGTATGAATGTTTTATTTAAAATTTTATGTCTTAAATGTAATCACTTTATTAATCCACTGTTAAATATTTTTGTTGTAGAAAGCACTATATTCTTCATATGTTATATTAACACTGATTATTCACATTAAGTTAATGTAATATGTTCCTTCTGCATCCTTCACTCAATAGTTTTAACATTTTTTACTATTTTCACAACTTTGTCGTTGAGTTAGATTTAAGTTTCACACCTTTTCACTTTCACAAGGTTTGTGTCACTATACAGGATGTTATTCACACAAAGGACGGACAATGCAATAAAGCTTTTTATAATAAAATGATGTTGTCTAATATTTTTTACCAAGATGGTTGAAAAGCTTAACCAGAGTCTAATGCACTTAGGATTTTTTTTTTATTGTAATGCAACTGTTGAATATATATACAGAGAAGATTAAGACACTGGTAAATTCACTTCAAACTTCACACTTGGTCACATTAGAACCATAGCTTTAAAAATGATGTTGTGAAAGAACAAGAATAATTGATCAATAGTTGTGCACGGTTTTCAGGATTTGTAGAATAAAGAGTGAGAAGTATGTGTTTACAGACAAACCTTTCTTTACACTTATTAAAAAATGTAGACTTATTTCAAACAGGGATGTCCTAATACAACTTTTTTTTTAGTTTTGATACTATACCGTCATTGGAGAACTGATTATTGACCCAATACAATATCAGCATGTCTCATACATACTTTAATACATTGTATAGTGTGGATTAGAAAAGGTTTGATCAAGTGATATTCAAAGAACAGTCAAAACCAGAACGATTCATAACCTTTTAACAGAGGCCTCCTGCTTTTATTGGAAACTTTAGGCCAATATGCTGATATTCATTATTTGGCTGATATCCACCAATTTGTTAATATCGGATGAGGACATCTCAAAAACAGAGAAATATTTCAAGCCTTTAATCTTAGAACCTTGAAAATTTTTGAATGAAGAGACTGAAAACCCAAAGTTCACAATCCATAAATTAGATTATCCCCCTTTCTTCACCTCTTTCTTTGGTGTTTGTGAATAAAAAGTCAATTTTTAAAACCACTAGCATGGAATGTGGTTTCTGTTTTAGTAGCATTTTTGTGAGTGTATGCATATAGCCAACTATAAAATTAAAATCTAACAATTTATCAGTTTGAAGTTGATTTTTAAAGTACAAATTATGATAAAATCTTTAATCTTTTTGAATTCTATCAAATCAATTATGCACATATTCAAGAGTTCATATTATCCATCAGCTCAGGCCACCGGAGGTAAAGTTGTATTTTTGTTACTTTCACAATTTACACAAGAAGCCTTTTCTCAGATTGACTTAAATTCATTCATCTGGATTCTGAACCCTTTAAAGCCCAAACCATAAAACAATTGACAGAACATTCTGATTTTTTTTTTAATACAAGTTGTCCTTTAATTGTATGAAAAATTATGAAAAAAAATGTATAAGTTAAATTTGATAATTTTTTTGCATAAATGTTGATACATTGGGCATTTCCATATAATCTTTTATACATTTTCTGTTCCCTATATATTTCTGATTTTTAAGTCGGGTTCTCAAGAGCGAAAATATCCCACTGAGGTCTGAAAAATTCATGTATCAAATATGATACACTTGGCTTTAAAGGGTTAATGAAGAGCTAGATACTGAAAGAAAAGCGATAGGAAAAAAAGGAAAAAACCGCTACAGCAATGCCCCATCATCGGAACACTTTATTTTTCTTTAGGAGATAATTATACACTTAAAAAAAATCAAGTGCCTTGATTTCTTTTTTTATTTTTTCAAAAATTCCTTTGAAGTATTACCAATGCTTTGAAATGCAAACAAAAGCAACTAAACAAAGTAAGCATTAAGTTACTCGAAGCTGGAGAGGAAATTCAAGACAATTTGCTTGAGTTTAGCATCAGAAGCTTCAGATATTTTCCCATCAGCCCTGCAAAGAAGAGCAAATCCATTACTGCACATTTCCTAACTAGAAACAAGATAGAGGATGTAATATTTTAACTTACTTGATAGCTGCCAGCAAGTCTTGCTGCTGGCTCAATATGTGCTGCAGAAAAGCTTTTTCAAACTTGGTGATCTTGCTAGGCTCCATCTTGTCCAGGTGTCCTCTCACTCCAGCATAAATCACCGCTACCTGCTCTTCAATAGCCATTGGAGCTTAAAGATAATAACCATCAATCGCAGTTAAAAATGAACCCACTCTCATGACGACTAGGAACAAGCAGCTAATACTTACAGTACTGCCCCTGTTTAAGGAGTTCAGTTAGACGAACACCGCGGTTTAGAAGCTGCTGTGTGGCGGCATCCAGGTCAGAACCGAACTGAGCGAAGGCAGCCACTTCACGGTACTGGGCCAGCTCCAGCTTCATTGTTCCAGCCACCTAATGCAAGGCAGCCCCAGGTTAGTTCATGTGAAACATTCAGAGTGAAGAGATCTCAGCAAGGATTTATTTACCTGCTTCATGGCTCTGGTCTGGGCAGCAGATCCGACGCGTGACACTGACAGACCAACGTTAATGGCAGGACGAATACCTTTGTAGAACAGCTCGGTCTCCAAGAAGATCTGTGTGAGAAAACAGTATTTAATAAGTGGTTCCAAGACGGTTGAATCAAGCGTAAAGCATGAATAATCAGCTGCTCGCCTGTCCATCTGTGATGGAAATGACATTTGTTGGAATGTAGGCCGACACGTCTCCAGCCTGTGTCTCGATAACAGGAAGAGCGGTGAGGG
Organism: Jordanella pulchra; assembly: GCA_034780135.1. Lineage (NCBI taxonomy): Eukaryota > Metazoa > Chordata > Actinopteri > Cyprinodontiformes > Cyprinodontidae > Jordanella > Jordanella pulchra. The sequence goes on from JAUZNJ010062804.1 coordinate 6,848, forward strand.
AGCCGCCGCCAAAGTTGTCGTTCATCTTGGCAGCTCTCTCCAGCAGACGGGAATGCAAGTAGAAGACGTCTCCTGGGTACGCCTCACGGCCAGGGGGACGGCGGAGCAGCAAGGACATCTGACGGTAGGCGACAGCCTGCGAGGGAGAAAAAAAAAAGTTTTACTTCATTTAAATCTGGTGCTTTGGAAAAGCCTTGACTTGAATTCAATCCTTCAGCAGGAGATGGAAGCTTCACCTGCTTGGAGAGATCGTCGTAGATGATGAGGGCATGCTTGCCGTTGTCTCTGAAGTACTCCCCCATGGAGCAGCCAGAGTAGGGAGCCAGGTACTGCAGAGGAGCAGCGTCGGAGGCGGTGGCAGAGACCACGATGGTGTACTTCATGGCATCTGCGTCAGTCAGCCTCTTCACCAGCTGCGCCACAGTGGACCTCTTCTGGCCAATAGCAACATAGATGCAATACAGTTTTTTCTTCTCGTCAGTTCCGTCGTTGAAGCGTTTCTGGTTGATGATTGTATCGATGGCGATGGCAGTTTTGCTGCAACGCAAATGTGGATATTTTAATTATAGTATGGCTCATGTTTATCTTCTTACTTGACGTTTTCCTTACTAATCCAGGGTATTTTACAGGTTACAAAACCGAAAAGGTAACAGGATACCTATCAGTTGGAATTATAGAGCTAACGTATGAATATTACTTGATCTGAACTGTTTTTTTAGTAGCTCTGATTGTATGATTGCCATCCTTATCTTCATCCTTTTCCTTTTTCATGTAATGGATTGAACATTGCTATGCAAGAGGTTTAAAACTCCTCATCTCTCCCTGACATGATTTCTGAAGGTAACTGGATGCTTTGGGGGTTATTAATGGGTACCAATGTTAAAGACAAAAAAGGTTTATATACAAATACATCGTAACACGTTCACATTTTCTGTTGTTAAAAACAAAGCAATCTTTATGCCCATGTGCAACTTTGTGGTGGTCAAACACATTAAACCCAAATAAAATACACTAATTTTTGTGGCTGTGCTGTGAAATATTACCACCTGCCTAAACACCATACCATAACAATGTTTTTCTCTCTGAAACAACCCTTTAGATGTCACTGGTTGGGCATTTATCATGGCATGCAAGTGTAATTTACTACACTTGTCATTCAGATTGTTGACAACCTGTGTGCAACACTTGATATGAACAGGACAAGGTATGTTGACACTGTAGGTCTTTTTCTAAGAAATGGGTCCATTTGGCATATTGTGCTAAATATGTATCCAAATGTTCTAAATCCTTTTATTAATTGTTTATGCTTTTTAATATTTAATGCACCATAAAAACATCTTATTTTGTAGGCTAAAAATTTTCTTCCAACATTACGAGCTTGGAAAATTCAGTTTAGGCAACTGGACATGAAGTTTTTTAGAAGACGTTTCACCTCTCATCCAAAAGGCTTCTTCAATTCTAACTGATGCTGGGGAGCACTGAGATAAATATACTGTAGGTGTGACAAGCACATTCAACATAGTGATCAGAAACTAGGGTGGATTTGGTTATTTTCCCTAGAAAAAGCTTCCAAGTTTGTATTTTTGACAGAAGAAACTGGGTGAAAACTTCATAGAAGATACAATATGATAATATATTGCTGTGGTTTGTGATGAACACAAGGAGCTTGTACATGCCTGGAGCTTATAACATGTATTCATTTATGAAGCCATCTTCAGAAAAGCTAATATTTTCCATGTGGTCATTATAATAAAAACAGTTATAATTTTTTTATGATGGTAGATGGCATAAATGGTCTGGAGTGACTGTTTTCTTGAGACAAAATAAATTAATAAGTAAAAAAATAAATCAATAAAAAAAAAAAAATCAACGTCTATAAACTTGGCAGTGACTGAAAAACAATTTGTCTAAATCACACCAAGCAACTGAAAATGCAGTATAGACCAGGTGACAAGTGGTTCAGTGTTTGAGTATTTCTTCAAGGCTCAGATCACAAAATATAATATTCAGTAGTATGACTATTGTAAATTTGCAGTTTCCTCTGAAATGTGAAAAGTGATTAGATTTTTCAAACTGAAAGACAAACAGCTAAATTACCCCTCAGAATTGGTAAATCACAGCAGAAGGAAACAAATAGCTTTCAATTAAACCTAAAAGATGTGAGGAACCCAAAAGTCCAACAACAGTTGCTGCCAGGGCATTAAAAAAAAACACACACACACACACACACTACAGAACATCACAGCTAGTGTGTGCTAAAATATTCTGTTTGAACAGCATCTTCTTACCCGGTTTGCCTGTCTCCGATGATGAGTTCACGCTGTCCACGGCCGATAGGGACCAAACTGTCGACAGCTTTGATGCCAGTCTGCATTGGCTCCCTCACAGAGATACGGGGGATGATACCAGGGGCCTTCAGACCCACACGTCTGCGGATCTTGGAGCCAAGAGGACCCTTTGGAGAGCAACGAGAATCAACAAACTCATTCTGTTGCTTTGAACTCGCAGAATTTTTCTGAACTACTACTGGAACAACTTCTAGCGATAATGCAACTTATGTGTGAGTTTATAGCGAGTACCTTTCCATCAATTGCATTTCCCAGAGCATCAACAACTCTACCAAGGAGCTCTTCACCAACAGGCACGTCGACGATGGCTCCCGTTCTTTTGACAATGTCGCCCTCTTTGATCAGCTTATCATTACCAAACACCACAACGCCAACATTGTCAGGCTCCAAGTTCAAGGACATACCCTGGAAATGAAATGGTGTTTGAGTAAAACCAAAAAAAAGGACATCAGTCAAAAGTCAAAAAAAAAACAAGTAGATTAAAAGATCATTTTTTGTTTCAAATAATGTTAACATCATCACCTTCAGACCAGAGGAGAACTCCACCATCTCCTCTGCCTGCACGTTCCTCAGGCCGTACACTCTGGCAATACCATCCCCAATGGACAGCACGCGGCCAGTCTCCTCTAAATCAGCGCTGGTGTCAGCTCCCATGATCTTCTCCTCCAAAATGGAAGACACTTCAGCCGTGCCTTAGCAGTACAAATAATACAAAATATTACTAGATGCAAACAAATAAGTAAAGATAAAAATCCAGGAAGACCAAGATGATCTTTGTAACTAACTGACCTGTTTTTTGGAGCCGAGGTTGGGCGGTGTGCAGGTTCCTAGCCCCGACACAAACTGCAGCAACATTCTTGGATATCTGTAGCAAAGAGAGAAATAAAATGATTTAGCTCATATTATGTTTTATAACTGCTGAAATTTTCCATCATTCCTACTCTTTAAAAAAAATTATACCAGCAAATATAAATGATTAAAGTTATTTTTCTCTGAATGTATTGTAGTGAAGCAGATTTCCCAATAGATGTTGCTTTCCAGTGATTATAAGAAAGGAGGTGTGAGCCAATGCCTGGTAAAAGAGCTATAGGAAGACTTTATAAATCCCTTAAAACAGCTAAAATGTTTTCAAAAGGTGCTTTAATTTAAAAGAAATGTCAGACAAAGTTGTATGAAACATTTAGAGTTAATACTTAGCTACACTCAACCTGTTGCTATGCACTGCCTTTAAGCTGGCTGAAGGAAGGCTACTTTACTTTTTTTGCTAGCTTTGACAACAAAAGAAAATGTTGGCTGTTTGGAAAAGTATGATGACAAAAAAAGCACTCAATCACAGTTATAGGTAACAAAATTATAAGCCAGAAAAATAAGTTCTATTTTTGGGCTGCAGCTCTCAATTATATAAATAATTAATTAATTAATCTAACTATGAAAATAGATACTTTTGGTAAATTACATACATCGATAAGCAAACATTTTCAAGTTAGAAAAAAAATATTAATTACACATCTCTTTCTCTTGTTATGTCTAACAAAATTTGTTTGATTTTTGAAACCCTTAAGTGTGAAAAACAGGCAAAGAAAAAGAAATCAGGATGGGGAAACCCTTTAAAGCAGCTATATTAGCATAAAGTTCTCGGAAAAGGAAGAAAATAGGTTTATTTTAGTATAAGTGTATATGATTATCTAGTTTATCGATTTATAGAAATATGGTAAAAACTAAAATTGTGTGAATTAAATACTTATTGCCAGAAAAAAAAACTTGACTGAAATTACTTAGATTAATGACACGAAAAAGAAACCTAAAACTAGAAATTAAAAATATAATTAAAAGGTGTTGCTAACTTTGACATTAGCCTGGGACTAGCGATCAGATTGTCGGCAACATCTTATTAATATCAAGTCACGAAATAACCTTGATTGATTACAACTGGTTATGTTTCAAATCAATAAGTAATCATGATTAAGCAGCAAAGATAAAGTAAGCTGGTAGTTTAGTCTAAGGGGTTGACAGCTCTTTGTATTCGTTTCTTTATAGAAATCTATACTAGATCGACTAACACTAGACTAATCAACAGCTGCGGTAACTAGCTAAAGGGGAGACAACCATAGCCTTTATACATATATATATATAATTATACAGTAATAAAAGCAGCAGATTGGCTGAAACAGTTCAGAGAAACGCGTTTTAATATAAAGCAAAACCCCAAACATCTGTGAAATGCAGAATGTCAACAGAGGGGACTAGGAATGTGAAGGGCTCCGTGTCCTCAAGTGCAATGACGACGGGCAGCAGCGGGTTTATGTGAAAATGTCACTTATAGTAGGTTAAGATAAGATAAAAACAAAGCACAAATAAGTTAGAAGTGCTTACGTGTCCAGTTCTCCGTGGAAGGTTGCGGGCAAGAGCCGCAGCGAGCCGAACTGAAAGCATGTTTGAAACCAGAGGATCTGCACTGCTCCCGGGGGCCGAAAGAGAAGGATGGCGGACGGGGCGGAGCTTGGTACGGAGGTCAATGCGACCCGGAAGTACTTCTTCTTCTTCTTCTGTTACTTTTCCTTTTTTAAGTGGTAATTTTATTATTAAAGAACAAGAAACAAATTAAACAACAGAGAACAACTATACCAAGGGGTACCGCATTGTAGACAAAAAAGTAGATAAGGTTGTTAGAAAGTAGGTAAAACAAATAAAATCATATAGCCTGTGCCAAGAAGTATTAAATAGATGTATATCCTATACACATAATGATGCCAGTTGGTAAAAAAATGTTTGGGACGGTTTCTTGACAAAAATAGACTAGTTAAACATAATCAATAGTCATATCTAAAAAATATGTGCTTGTTATTTTTGTTTACATTGCTCTTTGGAAGCACCATACTTTAATGGGAATGAATACAAAACAAGAGAGTTAGGTTTAATATTGTAAAAACCTTTATTTAACAACTTAGGTTATATTCTAAACTGTCCCTGGTAGCATTAATAGTTAACAACTGAACTCTGCATGTTAGGAAGGCCTTCCCATTTTCTTCTTTGACTCAATGCAAAGGAATATTCCAACCTCACTTTTGAACTGGAACAGACTGTGGACCCGTCTTTGTGGAAAGTCTCTGCAATGAATAATAGTTGCACTTTCACCCTCACTGTAACAGTCCTGGTTTGCAAGCTGCTCATTTTCTGAATACCTAATTTATTCTCACTACCATCATCTCACCAAAAAGCTATTTTGTTTTTTCCTACACGAAACTGTAAAACATAGTTGCATTCATTCTGTAAATGGAAGAAAACAAAGTCAAATACAGTCATATGCAATATGAAAATGGCTTACAAAATGCATTATTATAGCAGACTCTGGAAGATCAATGCATGCCATCAACATGCAAGGGTAGCAATACAATGCAGTTCTTATCAGTACAGTGTTCTCATATTGCAACATCCACAGTTTAACAGTCTGATTATTAAATGATCAAATACATCCCAATAAAATATAGAAGAGTGAATTTACTTTATTTATGGATGATTATTTAGTTTTCCCCCTCAAAATGTAATAAAATATTTCATTTTTTAAGATTTTGAAGGAGGTAAATGGCAAGGCTCCTCTCTGTGAAGATATCTGCAGTGAAATTCTCCCAAAAAGTCAAGAGACAAATTTAAACACTGCTATTGGCTCTCTTAGGTCTTCATCTCTCTTTCAATGCATTAAATCTTAAAATGGATTTAATGGATTTGTTAGCATATGGCAACAGTGTACCATAGGGGGTTAAGCTGTCCAGACTTTCAAGTTGGGGGCAAGCTGATGTGTTGTTTGTTTGTTTTTTTGGCTTTATTATATTATTTAAGTTCATTTTTTTAAAGTCTGTTTTATCTTTAGATGTTTGAATGTATCTGAGTGAAAGTTGACAAGGATAACTAAAAGATTGGATACATTTTACTGTGGTGCTAAAAAGAAGTTAGAATGCTTCCCACAGAAGCTGAAAATCTTGTAAAATATTTGAATCCACTTAGCCACAGAAATGTTAACAGAAAGATTCGTATGGACACACCCATCACCAATGTGTAACATATTCTGGAGGAAGGTCACAAAAAGTGCAGCTCACAGCAATATCAGACTTTTTGTTTTTAGGTAGTCTTTTGCAGGAAAAATCCTAAACAGAAATACTTCAATATTAACAACTCCCGGTACTTTTTTGTTCCCAGCGTTCTATTTTAATGGATGTGTAATTATCTAAAAAGATTTGTTATATGTATTGTTACAGTACTTTGAACTTTCTTTTGTGATTTTTGGTTCTAGCATTTTCTAAAGACCAGAAAAAGATCTGTAAGCCTTACATGATTAAAATGAACCTGGTGATATATTTTGACAAATACAACCCCTTGGTGTATTAGAAGAGCAAAAATTAAGTAGTAAACAACTGAGTGTTTCTTACAGCACAGCACTCATTATGATTGTCTTGTCAAACAAAATTTCCCCATTAAAATAAATTTATGCGGAAGGGTGTTTTTTTTTTATAAATACAGAATTAAAAATGGTAATTATTACACATAGTCACTTTTTATCACTATAGATTTTTGTGGAGATCTCAGAGTTTAAAAATATTTACAAATACCACTATGAAAATAAACAACAGTAGGTTTATTCAAAGGCAGACTGCATAAATGTAAAGGAAAATGTTGTATATCAAAGTTGATTAAGCTGATGTCAAAATATGTTCCCAAAATCTAAGTTAAGGTGAATTCTTTAGAGTTCTTAAAGCTAAATTAACTTTTGGACATCTTGCAAAGTATGTTAAAAAACAACAAAACACTAACCACTGAGTGTCGGTTTCCTTATATAAAAGATAATTCACTGATTTAATCTGTCACTGCCCTTCCCTTATTTATCGTTCAAAAACATATTAATTGGAATTTTGAAGAACCAAAAAGTATTCCATTAGAGGCTGTTTTGACCTTATTTTATGCTTTATTGCAAACAAAGCTTAAAGTTCACCTACCTGTTACTGACTGTAAATACAGCTAAAACAACAACGCTGGTGCTCCTAAAATAACTTTTAAGTAGAATCGGAGTGTCACGGAGTTGTCTTGGTGAAGATTTTTAAACTAGCTGATGTGTATGGGTGTGTCTTATTTTTTTATCCTCTGAAGCACGTTCATAAAAAAAAGAATGGTGGATTTGTGTGGAAGAGTAGCACAATTGTCCTGTAGTGCCTATTTCTATCCTGTAGGGGGCACTAGAAAAACGAAAGGGACCGGAAGTCGAACACATAACGATAGAGACATTTTAAAATAAACATCTGGCTAACTGCTAGCAGTGCTGCAAGCGCACTGCGTCAAAACACACAAAAATATCATCCATTCATTAAGAACTAAACTGATCACTGCTCTGTTACGGGTGCAAGTCGGGAAAAATAAGAATCTCGGAAAATGGCTAAAAGTCCGATGTCAATGTACGAATAACTAACGCTGTGGTAAGTCTGAACTAGCAGATTGCTATGTGTAGGCTAGCACTTTGGCTTTAGCATTAGCTTTAGCTGCTGACTTGACCCTGCAACCTCGCGGTTCCACTCTAGTAGGGTAGATACAGTTTCCATTTATAGGATCTCGCAGAGCAGCTGTCTTGCAACCCGGCTTTTAACGAGTTGTGCTTTTCTAGTTAAGTTTGCGGTTGTTAAGTTTTTGACCGAGGTTAGCTTCAATGCGCAGCTATAAGATAGCGTTAGCCGTTAGTCAAAGAATTATCTGAAGTCATTCGAAAGGTACTACTCTGTTCTTATTTTAAGCTAAACGTGTTCAAAGAAGTGAATACGCGTGTTATTTATTTTAACCTAGTTCCATTGTGTTAAGTTCGAATACTTGTTCGTTTGATTTTTTTTTTAATCGTTAACACTGCACATGGACAAAATGTCAGAAATCTAAGATGTCAATTATACGATGCTTTAAGAGCACTAGAATGTAAAGGTTCAATTGCTTTTATATATTTTTTTACCCACAACGTGTATATTTGTATATATTCTATGTTTGAAAACTAACTTGAAGCCACCCTAGTCTAGTACTTACGGTATTATCAATTGATGTGGTCAGTGCCAGATCCTTGTTTTAATCTTCAAATTTATTTTAAAAACTCACCTACATGCTGCATTTGTTTTATATAGTTGCATATATTTGCCCTTTAAAAAAATATGCAAAATACCTGGAATTTTGACCGAAATTTTAAATACAAGTATTGCTTTTTGACAACTTTCTATGAAAATGTAGAAAATAGATATTGAATTAAAGATGTCAACTTTCTGTAGAACTAGTCTGATGGGGATTTTTCTGTGGAGGCTCATCAATCGAATGTGAGGGTTTTTATGACCAGCTGTAGATATTATTTAAATAAATATGTATCTAATCTAAATGTGATATTTTCTTTGTTTTTTTTTTTTTTGTTTCCAGCTGGTAAGTTCCTGTCCAGGCACATTGGTCCACATCTCCTGGACCTTTGGGCTCTGGGCTTCCCTTTTTCAAGAAATGGCAGATTCAGAAAAGTCAGAGGACTTTTTGGATGCTGAATGCCCTCCTGAGTGTCTTGGAGAAGCACAGACAGCAGCCGCTTCTGCTCAGGATGAAAATCTAAAAACAGAAACGACTACTAGTACCAGTTCACCCCCCAGAGAGAAGGAAGACAGCCCCTTGAATACTGAGGGAGAGCAAAGTCTCCTCTCCATGCCATGTCTAATGAAGGAGCTTCGCCGTGACTCCCCAGAGTCTCAACATGCCTCCACAGGAAGTGAAAAGCCTGTGTCACGTCATATCTATGAGAGCGACTCCTCAAATCCCTGTATGTTGTCTCCATCTTCCAGCGGCCACCTGGCTGACTCAGACACGCTCTCCTCAGGGGAAGAAGGTGCTGCTGCTAATGTCGGAGAAGAGGGTTGTATGGAAACTGCAAATGATCCTGGTCTGTTAGAAAAAAAAGAAGGATCTGCAACGGCTTCGGGAGGAAGAAAGTCTCGCCGATCACATTCGGAGAGTGAAATGCCTTCTAACGCAATGGCCGCAAAGAAGAATCGCTGCCAGCCGACAGCAAACGCAGCAGGGCAGGAAAAACAAACCAATGGCAAGTTGGTAAAAGTTAAAGGTCACCGGAGTCAAAAACACAAAGAGCGCATGCGTCTGCTGAGGCAGAAACGAGAGGCGGCGGCACGGAAGAAGTATAACCTGCTGCAGGATAGCAGCACCAGTGACAGTGAGCTCACATGTGACTCCAGCACCAGCTCCTCAGATGATGACGACACTTCTGGAGGGAGTAAGACAATCAAGACAGATATTCCAGGTAACGGCAATGAAAACACAAGCATATAGCACATTAGTACACCTGATTAACACTTCCAGCTTTCTAGATTTTATGTGTTAAATACAGTAATGAAAAAGAACCTGTTGCATAAATCGTGAACATCTAAGAAGTAATCATTAGTTATCAGTCCAACAGGTTAAAAATAAGGGGTTTCCTGCATGAAGAGGTTTAGGAAGGTTTAACATATAGTCTACATATAATTCATATGGTCACTGTAATGCTCAGCTTGCTTAATGTACTTGTTTTTTATCGGTCACTCTTTTTCATTTTCTAGTGGTTTTGCCATCCATCATCTAAAGTCATTTGCATTGTCTTTAAACATGTAGTTTCTTTAGAGGGCTTTCGTTCAGTGTCTTATTTATCTTCATGTTTTCTCTGTTCTGTCTCATCAATGCATGCTGGAAACGTAGTGGACATTGTTCAACTCACTGATTGATACTGATTTGAAAGTTGGTACCGATTAGATGCTTTTGGCAGTTTTAACAAACGAGCCATTGATACTTTCACCTTGTTTTCTAAACTGACTAGCAACAATCTTGCTACATTAGCTTTGGCCTTTAAAACTGCAATTTGTAATATTTTTTTCTTTATATTTAGGAGTCACCGGCTGACTACATTGGGCAAAGTAGGGTTGACGTAACTCTCAAAAAGTCATATTAGCCTCATACTGATGACTGAGACCTCGCTAAAGATGTTGAGCTAAAGTAAGGTGTAAACATCTAGAATAAACCAAAGCCTGAAGGTATTCAGTAGATGTGCAACAATAAAGAAATTTGTGGCACATTTACGCTTTCAAGTTTTTGTAAAGTATTGACCTGCAGATAGCAATGTTAGGGTGGTTGATGTTCCTCTTAAAGAACTGTAGGTTTTTTTTTTTTGTGTGTATGAGCAAGTAATCCGACTGCTCTGGGAGTGCAGTGACATTTTAAACTGGTTTTAGAATTTTTTATTATGGTGTAGGTACATTAGTTTGGCTTGCATTTCAAAAACAATCTCTATGGAAATCGTGGCAAAGACTGTCAACATTTCCAAATCCAACATATTCCGTAACAAGAAGAGACTGAAAAAATACAAAACAAAAAACACAAATTATACAATAATCGTTCCTGCTATCTGTTGAAAGTCTCCAACTGATTCTATAAGAGAAATCTAGGTTTCATTACATTAGTTTCATACGTTTATTGGTGTTGTCAGCATGACCCGTGTGTTAATCGCAGTTCTCAAAGATCTAGGGGTGTCCCGATACGCCTTTTTTTTGGTTCTTATTACTGTTCTAATACTGCAGCTTTCAGTATTGACCAAAACCAAAATTGCCCCAATATGATATCAGCATGCGTCCTGCATAAATTTTGTTACATATTTTGTTGTGTAGCATATTAGAAAAGGCTTGATCAAGTATTATTACTCTGAGACTAATAGTTAAGAAAACCTTATGCAATCGTAACAATGGCTTACCGAAACCTCAATCAGAAGATTTTCTACCAGCTTGCTGATATCGAAGACTTAAGATGCAGGCAGATGAATTCTGATATGTTTTATGATAGATTTTAGACCAATTCCTGATAACTGTATCGGATCAGAACATCTCTACAAAATTCAACCCGATTCTGTTTTTGCAGTCAACCTATTCAGATCACATTGCACTGGAAACTGAACAATCAAAATATCTATGTTTTGGTTTTTGTTGTTGTTTTTTTTCAGAGAAGTCACATAAAACACACTAGATTTTACAAATGTATGTCTATACTATCTTAACTTTTATCGTTATGAATAATATGCATATAAAATGCATCAAAATAAGTTAGAGATGTAGCTTCTCCGCAGTTGATGCATCTGCCTTTATAGAAATTGAAAACATGTGGATGCAAAAAAAGGCAGTTTTAGTGGTTGTTCTGTGTTCCTTTCCTAATTGTTTTTGTCTGATTTCCGGATTGATTACTGACGACTTATTAGCATCTGCGGCCTGAAATGTGGCAAATTGCGGAGCTGCCAGTGGTGTAAATCCAGGGTAAAGGCTCATGTGTGAGATGAAGTGTGTTGCGGGCTAGTATTTAAGAAGTCTCTCCTTAAGTATTTCGGGCTCTGAAGACTGTCAAACAATTTCTTTTAAACGGATGAGTGTACTTCAAAGTCTCACCAATTAATTTTCCAACCCATAGTCACTGAATCGTTCACCAACATATCCAGTTGTCTTCCTTTAGGTTTCTCTTAGTACATGAAATCCTTTCAGCCATTTTTACATCCTGGATACAATTTTGAGTGCTGCAACTGCATGATATAGTCCATCAGCATGAAAGAGTCGATCTGCACGTAACCCAAAACAGACCTTCATTTTCTCTTTAATACACAAGTCCACCTCAGAAGCATGAAAATGCTACTGTATTTTCTTATGGCTTGGCCTCAATGTCTTTAAAGCTGGCTTCAGACGTGCGTCGGAGAGATCCAGAGTGGGAGCCCAGATTCATGGGCTGCTGGACACCAGTTCGTGGGACAGGAACGGCATCGGCAGCGTTCTGGAGGAGGCCATGACGCGTTTTGCCGTGATGCAGCGCCAGACCGAGGAGCGCTTCCGCGTCTGGATGGAAAAGCTGGCCCACCTCGACTCGGACAACGATTCGTCTAAGCGCTCGAGCGATGCCCCCGAGGGGCAGCAGGTGGCCCAGCTGTCGCCCCCGAGTTCTTTTTTGCCATCGTCGGAGTCTGCAGAGACCATGGCCGCCTACATGCTGGCACGAGAGAACAACAGTCTCACTCCTACTCCAATGAACAACAATAACATCCTCCCCGAAGCAGTAGCTCAGAACGGGAATCTAGATGTTCCAGATCCTGGTCTCTTGAATGTTTAGTGTCTGCTTCAGTTCCTGTAGTTTTATTTACAAAAGCTAGAGCTAGTTGATGCTGAAGGAGTGGTAGTCAGTAATAATAGTGAAACGATTTGAGAGTCTCTGAGCAGATACACTATTGACAGGAGCCGGACCTGAGCTGCTCATACAATCTTGCTTCTGTTCAGACCTTGAGCTCAGTGTTCCTTTTGGCACTGAATCACTGTGAGATTCAACATTCAGAGTTATCCAACTCAGCTGTTCGATTCCTGCTGCTTCTGTGACACGGACACTGAATCTTTTACAACACTGATAAATCAATCAGGGCTGTTACTCTAATATAGGTTGTTTGGCTTGTTTGTTCTCATTTATCAGCTGTCTGAATGCATACAAAGTATCTGATTCATACTAAAGTGTGCATTATGACACCTGGGCAGAGGTTATTACAGTGCTAGGTGAGGTGCTGCTGAGTAATAGCATGTGCCTTGTCACATTTTTAGTGCCGTTTCTGTAGCAATCAGGTTTAACACTCCCATTTGTTCACGGTTTCTTTAACCATTTGCCCCAAGCTTGCAAATGGTCCAGGAAGCTTTTGCAACAGCTTTTTATCTTGGTGGCATAGCTTTACTAACAGCGGAACATTTATCATAAATTTGTCTATAAATATAAATGCAATATACTTACCATAACAAATGTTTTCTGCTTTTAAACTATTACATGTTTTATTGTTGGCCTTTCTGTTACACTTGTTTAAATTGCTGGGTTGTTTTCTTTTGTAGCAATCTGAAGCTACTGAGGGAGAAAACTTATCTCCTGTTTGTTTGTTTTTTTTTTCTTTTTGCTTGTTTTCTATGTCAGTTCTTAGATACGGTGGGCTTTAGGAAAAACTGCTAGATAATTGTGTGGCAGTACGCTGCAAGAGTGACAGTTTAACATTGATGTATTTGCCTTGTTTGGTTTGCACTGGTTTTGCCTCCCAGGTTGGCCTTGAGCTCCATGAGACATTTGTAGTAGCTTAAACTTAAGCATCAGTTGGAGTGATAAAGCTGCAGTATGGAGCATGGTAATGTTTACAAATATTCTGTAAAAAAAAAGAAAGGTAGGAGAACAACAGACTGATTTGACTTTTAATGCTATATTCTGTGGTTCTTATTCTGTGGTCTAATGAAAAAAAGGCTCATCCTTAAACCTCTTCTTATATTAAACTGAAAAACATATGATGCCCTGCAACCACACCAAGTCCCAGTTCATTTAATTACAATCTTATGTAAAATTGCTGCACAAAGAGGTGTATAAATTGGGAAATGATGCATTTTTAAAGGAAAACCTAATTGTGTAGTGTGCATTGATACTGAGCCCCCCCTGAGTCACCTCCCACTGCAGTTAGCACTGCACATCTCTGAGGTGTCTTCAACAACCTGACATGATTAGAGGCTGACATTTTTGCCCGTTGTCTTTGGCACAACGGCTTGAGATCAGGTAGAATGGATGGATATTCACTTAAACATTATATTTTTTTTTACTTTTTTCATCCAATTTTTAATTGATCTCACATCTGGACTTCACACATACATTCTAATATGAATATGCCTCAAAACAGGCTTCAATAGGAGGCAACTCGACTTAAACTTGAAAGATTAAAGCCTGTTTGTATGTTTTAAATCGATTCCTTTTAAGTTCTGACTGCATGTTAGAAGTTGTTGTGCAGGTGAGCTCTGTTAAAGGAAAGCAACCTGTGATGCCGTCATCACATTTTTCCACGTTTTCTGATTTTATTTTAAAGCTGCAGTGGGGAATTCACTGGAGCTCCTCCCCCACAGCACAGCCTCCCGTGAAGGCAGGGCCACTCATGACTGTGGGTAAACGGCTATGGCACACTTACTGCTAGGAGAACATTGATCCACAGCAGCACAACAGCAGCAGAACAGCAGCCAGCATAAACAACAGCACAGCTTCGTCAAACCTGTGGAGAAAAAAAAAAAAAAACACAATTTGATGAAAGTTACCTGCTGCACCTTTAAAGTGACTTGAGATCGTATATCCATTTTCCAACCGCAATTTTTTTTTTTTTTTCAAACCATGTATAATTTCCTTGTCAGTTCACTGCATTGTACTCATAATGCGTACAATTTTAATACAGATTAATCAAATAGCATGTAAAAGTGAATAATATTTGGAAGTTTCTGTATGAGAACCTTATGGTAACATCTGTAACACACAACACTGCAAACGGGTAATGAGCCAGTTGTGAGTGCAATCCTCGAACTCATGGGTTGTCATGGATGGGATCGTAGGAAATATTTATGTAAACGTTTGTCTGTTTTCCAGAGCTTAAAGCTGAACACACCTGTTTGCATGTGATTATATAACCATGTGGTGAAAGGCCAAATTTGTTCTCATCAGCAGCATGCGTGCGAGGTAGATCTGTGCTTGATACTGATATGAATGGTGACTGACGGGACATTTTTATCACTTGAATTCTTTATTTCTTGCCCTGTGGTTTCGTTTCAGATTTTATGAATGTCATTTTAAAAATACTACAAAGCTTTCTTTAGCTGTTTGGATTTAAGTAGATCCAGTGTCTTCTGTTTTGTATTAACTCACGCGTTAGCTTTTTAAATAATAATCACTAATATTATGAAGAAAACTTTGTGCAAACAATCAAAATGTGCTTTGAGAAGACTAAGGGACAGTCCATTGTTTACCAAAGAGACTCTCCTGGTTTACATTAGTCCTTTTTCTATCATTAAAACCTGAACTTTATATTTGGAGGAGCTCCGTTTCCCTAGTTACCATGGTTGAAGTCTATTTCAGCTCTATCAGCTGTTTCTGAAGTTCTCACATTGTACATGCAGTCCAGACAAACCTGCTGAAACACCTACACACACGTCTGGAAAACGGTGAGCATACCACCTTACAGGGTAGATTACCGACATGTTCTCCTGCTCTTCCACAGTCACTCTTCCGTTGTTTGGCTATTTATCATCTGAACTGTGTTACACAGAACAAGGTTATTTTTAAGTGTTTTGTAAAAACTGTAGTGTAGTTTTTATGTGGATGGCTGTTATTTTAAAACCTATAAATAAAAAAATAAATAAAAATTCCTGCTTCAGATCAGTTATTTGTGTTAACATAAATACACAACTATAAATATTTAAAGTTGTGCATGCTTTTCAGCATAATGGTTGCTTTTAACTAAATGAGGAGGATTTTATTTTTTTAAGGGGTATTTTTTTTTTTTAATTGAACTTAAAAGATGCTGCAGTTATCTGTGCACGTGCAGCACTCAGTCTGTTCCAACCCAACCATCTCCTGAAGGCTTGGTTTGAATAATGAAGTGTTTTCTTTGTCTCCTGCAGACGGGCCTCCGGTAGTGGGTCACTATGATATTTCAGGCACTGATTCTAACCAGGAGAGTATGAGTGTGGAGACAGTCCGGCCTACGGTGATAAGGCATGAGCTAAAAACACACAGAGGCCAGGACATGGCAGCACACTCTGGGTGTATAAGAGCTCTGAGCTCAATTTCAGGTCAGTTACAAACCCGGTGTATGCAAACTGAACATTTCCTCTCAGTGAAGTGCGGTGACTTTAAAATGCGGGCATGGGTGTCTTCCATAAGCAAAGGTGGGGAAAACGGGCTTTTTAATCTCGGTGTGAGGCCTTTTTGAAGTACACTTTATCCCACATGCGTAGCTGGGATTTTCATGTGGTGGTGCAAGGAAAAAAGCATAATAAGCTGCTTCTTCAAACAAAAATCATTTTTCTTTTATTGACAAATGTAAGAATCAAGTCTGTCCTCTGCAGATGTGCTTCCTCCTATCTAATCAGGCTTTCCAAATTTAACTGTCTCCTAATTGTTATGTTTTTCTTTGACAAAGCAGCTGCAGTCTTCATGTGTCGGCAAGGCCTGAAGCTCGCTACTGCTTTGATCCTCCTCCTCATGTGTGACTGTCCCTGTTATTTTATTTCAGGCCATGTGGAGGCTGAGCTGTCACACAAAGGCCAGATTAACATTGCTTCCTCAGACAGCGAGGTGGAAATAGTTGGAGTACAAGAGAACACAAGGTAAACTATGAGTTGCTTCTCTTTTTTGCTTTTCTAGTTTGTTTTAAGGCAACCTCACACCTGTTGAATTTTTCTTTTCATATCCAGATGTGCCCATCCGTGCGGAGGAGTGATAAAAAGTTTGTCTTCCTGGAAAGATAACTCAGTGGAGCAGTTAAACAGCACAAATCAATCACAGCTCTGGACTAATGTTTCCCCTCGCCCTAACTGGGTCTCCCCTCCTGAAGTGGTGGACCTGACGCTGGACGAGGATGCTGGGCACAAATATCTACTTTAAACCATTCGTGCACCCTGCCTAGTCTGATTTAGGCTTACATCGTCAGATAGAAGCCCAACCCTTACCTGCTCATAGACTCTTTGTTATCTTGGACTCCTATTTTTAACTCTCTGTTTATCGAAGCCATTCTACTGATGTGATTTCCCCCAATCTCTGCTTGTCAACTATGATCCAGCTGTAATGAAAAGCCCAGCGCTGTAACTGCAAGTAGACACTTACAAGAGTGGGTTATCTGGTTTTGACAGCAATATCCCCCCCCTTTATTACCTCTTTCACTCCTCAATACCATATTTGGGTAGTTTTTGTGCTTGCGAGTTAAATAAGAAGTTTGAGCTGCTGCTTTAGATTCGATCAGGTTTTCAACACGGCTTTTTTTTTTTTATCTGCATCACTGCACACTGAGTGGGATGTTCAAAACCTGATCTTCCTTTTTGAACAGCCCCAAAAAATAAGCAAAATTTGGTTTGGGTTTTTTTTTTTTTATAGCACGACATAAATGTAATAGAAACTGAACAAAATATAAAGGGGGGAAGTTCTTTTTAGAGGTCTCAACACTGGATGTGTGTTCAAGTCAGTCGGCATTCACAGTTTGCTTTGCATAGTCTCCGAAAGAGGCACCAACTGCTTTCGATTTTTTTTTTTTTTTTTTTTTTTTTTTTTTTTTCTTCTCCAGGAAGTTCTTTAGTCATTTCAAATGAGAAATGTTACAAAGATTAATAACACAGAGGATTAATAACACAAGCAATCTCTTGGCTCTCTCAGATTTCTATCCAGTCGTCTTTAAAGCCCACGGTTTACCTGTTGTTAAACTTTCATAAAAATAAAAGAAAAGAATCATTTATCCTTGAATAGTTTAACATGTGACCGATCAATTTTTTCAGCTAAACATCTTCACAGACCGTTTGACATAAAAGTAATCTGTTGTAAAATTTTTATTTGTATGAAAAGACGAGACCCCAGACGTAAGCAGACAGTCGACGACGGCTACTCAGATCAGGGGTTAACAAGCATCCCGAGGGAATCTCTGTTCCCTGCTTCAAATGTAACCAAACAATAAACGACAGAATGGGCTGCCTTCATAACAACAATGTGCAGGTTTACATAGCTCAGCATTTTAACTGTATGTGCACAGATGAAATCAACCAGAGATTGCAATCAGAAAGTTTTCCTTTAATCGCCTTCAATTTGGGATATGGAGGTCAAATGTGAAAAATAACACTTGAATTGATCCCATCGAATGTTTTCGATGCTAAACTGATCCATCAACATGTACTTTAATATAAAGTTTGGTTTTAGTACAACACAGATAAGAAAAAGGAAACGGGTTAAGATATACTTTAATAAATAAATAGTAGTTTTACTATAACACCTTTATTTACTGATGTTTCAATACTATTTTCTTTATATAAGAACTTAAGCCAAATTTCTGCTCCTATGTGGCTGATGACCTCAGTCAGAGCCTGAAAGCCACGTCAGCCTGGAAAAACTCGTCAACACCTCTGTAATTTTGACCCCTGATTCACCTGCTCACTAGCTGCTGCGAACTGCCCGATTATTTCCTTGACACCAACAGTGTTCTCTCATTACACATACGGAAGGAGAATACTTGACGATTATTTAGATGATCCGTTGGGACAGATGCTTGTGTCAAAATGTCCCAAAGGTTCTGTTTTGAATCTTTCACAAGCTGAGTCTCTGCTGTTACATGAGTACCACAGAGGAAGAGAGCAGCACTCTTTTGTTTTTGTTTTGTTTTTTTATTCCAACACTAACACATTTGGCTCATTTTCACCTAGAAACAGGAAATGGAGTCTGATGGTTGGCAGAGAATGAATTATTGTTTAATTTTCAGGCTTATCAGTGAATGTATGACCTTGCAGTGCTGGCTCTGTTTTTACTCATTTGCATGCTTCTCTTGACTAGGTGCATTCTATAAAAAAAAAAAAAAACTCTGGGAAAACCTTTTTAAAAACAGGAAACATTTCTTCCCTTAAATACATCTAAGAAAAGAGGGTCTGAATGCCTTGAAATGTGCACTATTTGCGTTTAAAAAAAAATGTACAAAGCCTGTTATTTTAACTTTAGAGAACAGTAGATTTTGCCACAAATATTTTTTAATAATATTTGTGAATTAAGCACATATATAAATATATTAAAGTAAAAGAGTTGAGCTTGTGCTCATCTGTGAGTCGTGAGACATTTGGTTTTTATTTTTCTCTTTAGTGTCCTCAGGGCCTCCTTGCTTCTTCGCTGCAATCAAACCTTTTCCTAATGTCGCACTGCAACCAAGCTGGTGAATTTCTATCAACAGATAACCCCTTAAAACATTGCTTTTGTTTTTTTTTTTACTGTTATACACTGAGTAACATTTACTTTGACCCCATATTACAGAACTCTCATGTGAACTTTGGTAGAAGATTGAGAGGAAAATTCTTAATTTTATCAGTCTAAACCAAAGTCTAAATTGAATTTATGTTCTCAGTCGGTTTCCGTTTTCTTTAAACGTAGTTTCCTGTATGCATTCAAGCCTTTGTACATTTGGAAAAGAGCTCTTGTTTTAGGAAAAAAAAAATATGATGCTTATTATGTATTTTAAAATATTTTCTGTTTTATTTGGCCAGTTTTTTTTTTTCTGCCGTTTGAAGCCTCAACCTTTACATTTCTGCTTGCATAAAAAGCTCCGTTAGCTTGTTGGTGAGATATTACGCATCATCATTTACAGTATCAGCAGGCAACATGGCAGGGATGCCCAGCTGTGGTTTTACATTGCATGTTTATTAGCATTTCTCTAAATCCAGGTCAGAAAGTTTGCTTATGACAGCTAATTCAACTTCGCTTTTCTGTTGTTTTTATTCTGTCACTCAGTATTTTTAACTAGAAATGTTTTATGGTTTGTTTTTTGTCCTTGTTGCTTCTGCAAGACCCTGACTTCCTTGAAATCGTGTATGTAGAACAAAAAGAAACTATTTTAAGAATAAATAAATAGTATTATTTAATGATCTGTTGTATAATTGTTTGCTTTCACAGAGCTTTCAATTTTTAGATTGATGAATGTCAGAAGCCCGTATCAAACCTGAAAGAGGAAACCTGCTGTTATGTAGGTATATGTAGTTTGAACATATTGTCCTTTGTAAAATTGCCTGTTTTGGCATTGAAGCATTGCCTAAATACCAGAAAAATGACTGACTTAAGGACTTGTTCAAAACACCTGCTCAGGATTCCTGAGTCTCTAGTGGTCTCTCAGTTAAAGAAGCTGTTTGTACAGAGTGCTTTATCCTTGTTTATAGAAAGTTAAGTGGAAGGAGAAAGTGAAATAAAAGATTGATTTCATTTTTCCCAGCAAGAATTGCTCACACTGTCAAAGCTGCCCAAAACTGGTCCATTGACTGGTGGTACTGTGCTTAACTGCCCCAGCAAACTTTATTTTTTGGTCTTAAATGTTTAAATTATGATACACTGAACTTAAGGTTTTCATTATCTATAAGCTCCAGTCCCAATATTTCAAGAAAGACAAAATAAAAGCATAGTTTCAGTTTTTGAAAAGCGACAAATCTGATTTTTTGGGATTTTTAAGGTTTGTTTTTATTTTTTTTATTTATCTGTAGATAAATGTTAACATGCTATTTTAATTTCTTAAGTTTTTCAGTTTGAGCAAACAGGTTAAATTTCCCATTATGCTATGTATTTTTATATCTAAAAGTTCAGGAATTTCACCAAGGGTGTGAACACTAGTTAATTTATTTCCAGCATCCATCTTAATGAGATGTTCCAAAACTCGTTCTTTATCTCCATGAATAGTCTAGACAACTGTGAACAATTCAACCTCAGCCTCACCCAGCAATATGGCATGTTGGGTCAGGGGTCATACTGCAACACCTGCCACTAGGGGGACATATGGAGTTCACATGAACAGCACAATGAGGCAGTGGTGCAATGCGATGCAGTGTGCGGGGCCCTTTTCCTTAGACTGAAGCCCCTGCCTAGCTGGCTCTTTTCACCTCAGGGGCAGAACATCAGCTGTATGCTAATTTATTTCAAGCAAGCAGTGGACTTCAAGTGAATGCTTTCTTGCGAGAAATTGTCTTCCTTCCTCTTGCAGATGGCTGAGTGACCCAAGTTCTGCTTTGCACATTTTCTGGAGGAGATTTCCAAAGCTATTCAAAGTGAGAACTCATTGTTTGGCACTGCTCTAAGTGCCACCATACCCTGGAATAAAATAACATTGTGCTCGTTAACTTTTTACTTTGAGCTGACATTTGGGTACAAGATATTTTCTACACAGCATCTAAATATTATAAACTAACTAAGAGTAACATAAATACCATATGTTAAAGAAGTCCTGAAACAATCAAATTATAAATTTGTGTTAGAGCTTGCGGTAGTTTAAGGACAATAAGTTTGACTTGGAGTAATCAAAGTTCACGAAAGAGCCATTGTGTTTCACCACTTAAAGCATTATATGTTTAGGGCTGTGTGAGACGAGATGTGGACATATGGCACTAAAAGTTTTGTGACCCTCTGCCTCTCCATGTCCATCTGTTCCCTCATCCTTCGGGGTTTACACTTCAGGCAAAGGCTTTTTCATGACAGCTTTCTGATCTACAGGGAAAAAAAGTCCATATATCTCCTGTTAAAATAATAAGTCAAGATGGGAGATATAGATTAATCTCCTTTTTTTAATAATTATTTGCCTTTGCAGCTGCAAATATTTTGAAAGTCGTCTTTGTAAAAAGCTCAGGCTTTGGATGGGAAGCACCTATGTAAAATCTCGTCAGCTGTTCATTTAGACATAGACCTGCTCTGGCTGGCCCATTGTAACACATGAGTATGTTTTATCTAAAAGATACGCATGTATAAAAGATATGAAATCACATTTAAAGCCCTTACCCCGCTGTATAGTTAACATGTCATTGCTTGTTTCTAAAGACTTTCTCAGCATATGTAAAGCCTTGGTGTAATAATGACCTTTTGACTCTATCCCAGTGTTCAAAATGTATCCCTTTAAATTTATATGTTATTGCTGCCAAATCGTTGCAGATCACTGTGTAATGTCTAATATAAAACTGCAAAAAAAAAGAGAAATCATGTACATGAAGAAAAAAAGGTAACTGAATGGTCCTGTCATGGAGGGTGGGCTGTCCAAAATCTAACGTCCCCGCCCAGACTCTCTTCTCATTGGTTGATCAGGGTGCCAAAGCCGACGGGGTGCAGCCTGAAGGGGGTGATGATTGGTCCCTGTGCTCTTTGTTGCATGTGTGCTTACAGCTGAGCCTGTCCGTTTGATTGTGCAGGAGATCGGAGGGGGGGTACAGAGGATCATTTCCATGGACCATCTGTCTCGCTGGCTGCGCTCACAACAAAGAAGGACCCAGGATGGTGTTAGTCCATGTTGGATATCTGGTTCTCCCCGTCTTCGGCTCAGTTAGAAATAGAGGTATGAAAAGATTTACGTTCTCTAAATTTTATCCACTCTTATTCCTGGGAAATTTTCACGGCGTTTCCGTCCTGTTAGTATTGATAAAGATGATGTAAACAGAGCTGACACCTGCTAGCTAAAAAAAGGTAACGATGGAGACAAAATTTAGCCGTCCTGCTAGCTGCAGCACAGCTTTAAAAAAAAAAAAGATCCCAAAAAAACAACATAATCCAGTATGAAGGACTTAAGTCCGAATAAATATGGCTAAAGCAAAAAGGGGTTATTGGGGTCGTGTTTTATCCAGCTTTAGGCCTGCGAATCGCAGCTGTCAGATTTTCAGGCTCGCTTTTGTTTTATCCTGAGCGGTTCGCGCGGTGCTGTCTGCTTTATCTGTGCTCTGTTTAGATGCGTGGTTTGTCGCATTTGTAGAAGCGCAGCTTATTTAAGATTGTACTCGGTCCTATTATAGTTTAACAGGTTCCAGACATCACAAGTATATGTATCTAAAAAGAGACAAAAAATAATACTATAAAGTGACGCTGGGCTTCTAGTAGCGCGTTAATTTTTCTGCGCTTATTTTAACCTCGCTTTTCGATTCAGTTGCAGTCTTCGTGTTTCTGACGGTAATCTGTCGAGTAAAATTAAAATTAGTATTAATATTTTGATCCAATAAAGAACTTAAATTAAAAAAGTCATTAACCCCTTCCTCCCATAAAATATTAATACAATTATTGTATATCTCGAGTTGTGCTTAAAGTATTAAAGTAATATTACAAAAAAGGCCGATTTAGCCAGGAAAAGTTAATGAAACTTAATTAGAATTCGCTCTTTCAGTTTGCACAATACATCATTTGAAATATGGTATACACTTATAAACTTGCCTTAAAACAAATCTGCTTATTCTGCCTTAGAATAAAAAAAATAATATGAATGTGTAGAATTGGCCGTTTAATACAATATCTGACATTCAAATGTTTTGATTTGACCTTTTCAAACGATACTCTCTTTTAAATGCAGCAGGCTATCTGTGCTGATTTTGTAGTAATAATAGTAGTTGTAGCAGTAGTCATTTTGATTGTTCAGACTACATGGAGTAGCACCAATGATTTCATTGTGCTTTTATTTGTGTTCTTTTTTCCTGTTCCATAGTATCGAGGCTGGCTCTACATTCCGCATTTCTCAGACCTTTGTCCCCCTCCATTGTGTAGCTAACGATCATCTGCTGCTGTCTGCCGTAGCCTCTGCCTGTTCTCTGCATCTAGCTGTATTGTGAACCCCCTTCTTCCTCATTTCCTCTTTCCATCTGAAGAAGACATTGGCATTAAAACAGACAAACAAACCAAGTTCCCACTCATACCGTATCCTTCTGTGTAACAGACTAAAGAATAACACCTTTTTTTCTGTAGGATAATAGTTTGTCTTTATTTAAACTGTCATGTTGCTCTTTAGTAAATAACCCATTGTAGAGTTTACTACAGGCTGTCATTGTGATTCTCCCATTCAGTGTGGATAGACTACATTCTGCTGTAAATTTCTGTAAAGTGGATACATTTTGATCCTCCTGGATTCGATTACAGCCAGGCTTGATCGAACTGTCTGATTACCGCCTCCATCCAAAAGGTGCATTGTACCGGGGGTTTAAAGCAAGGAGCTATATTTATACAGCTAATAATCTGGACATTATTCTCTGATGCTGACATCACAATTTAAGTGAGGTTATCTTTCACCCTCATTGGTCCACTGCACCTGTTAAAACTGCTGTCCAAACAGCTGGTCATAACCCCCCGCCTCCTCCCGTCCATGTGTTCAAGCCTATCTTCCTGCTAGCCGAATTGATTTCACAGTAAATTGACAAGATGCTGCGCTAACTCATTGTGCCATTTTTGAAAATAACCCACTATCATGCACTACCCCCCCCACGCTTTCCTTTCAAATCCTCCAGCACCTACAGAATGCTATCCATTTTACAGGGATGTGTATATCCTGCGCTGCTGTAGAAATCCTTTTTTTAGAATCAAAATGTCTTTTTATTCTTTGGTTGTGGTTTTCTACCTTATGTTTTTTTTTTTTTTTGTATTAGAACCTAATGCATGTTTATTTTATACTTTTGTTGTTTTTTTTTTCACATCAAGCAGCAGATTCTAATGTAATCTTTGTGTAGAGATGTCCCTGCTGTACTGAAATGTGCTGTAAGCATAAACATCTACTCATTGGATGCTGCTTCTCTTCTGTTAACCATACAGAGAGCATGGTCAGGCTTTGTCTTTGCTCTTATTTGCATGGTATGACAATAGTTTTGTAGGTTCTATATTATTATTACTATTATCACACAGTGCCACTCATACTAATATTTCCCAATAAAGACTGTAGTTCTCTTCTTAACCTTCAGTGTGCTTTTTGCTGATTTCCATGTGTTCCCTCCTTTCCTCCCTTGCCCACTGTGCTGTCACTGAGACAGTCCCCTCACTCTATGTATGTGCTCTCATTTTTCAGCCATCTTTGACAGAGTTTCCTCAAATTACTGACTTGGCTTTTGTTTCTTTGTTGCTTTGGAGCAATGCAAACTTTTATTCATTTAACAAAAAAAGACTGATACTGATATTTCCCTTTTTTATTACATCATTAACTTTAAAATCATTTCACTATGTGGGGGGAGCAATGCCTTCTTTATATCAGCTCAATGGTGTTTATTGGTGCTGAATTACAATAGGAATCAGTGAAAAGGGAAAAGTCACCATATACAGCACCCTCTACAATTATTGCTTTAAAATATCCTAACTGCACTTGAAAAATGTGGAATATTTTTATCTGAAATCACACTATGATTCTAGAGTATCTTCTGTAGAGGATATTCCTCGTAGTTTTTAAAACTTTTACTAAAGTTACTAAAGTGGACGAGCCCACAACATCACACCTCCTCCATCATGCTTAATAGTCAATAGGAGATCCTTTTCTATGTTCAAGATGTTTTCCTTTTAATGTCAAAGTCTCTTGTTTTGTCAAAAAGAAAGAAAAAGATTTAGATTCATCAAATCTAATCAGAGGACATGGTAAAAATTCAAGTTTGGTTTTAGTAGGACCTCCTAAACAACCGGACGGCATTTAGACTTCGTCTATTAGTCGTTTCAAGAACCTGGTGATCCTCTCTTTCTCACTGTCCTCAGTGGTAAAAGCACATGGGACTGAAAGATTTCTTCTGTGTATTTCAACACTTTAAATATTGCTCTCAATTTATATTATATTTTGGTCATAAGGTTTTTTCTTGTCAGCATTTCATGACTTTTCAGGATCAAAACATGATTAGGATGGTCTTTTGTCTTTTATTAAAAATGCAATTTAGCACTTTCTATATCTCTACCGGGGACAATGACCATTGAAGGTGCTTTACCTGTTATACTTTTAAAATTAGCCACAAAAGGGCCGGATATTAATTTAAATTTCAAGAATCAATTCGATACCGTTGCTCAAGTTTTAGAATCGATTGTTTTGGCTGTGTAGTTATACGACATTGACACTTGTATTAATATTCTATAGGAAATATTTAAAGTAATGGTAGTTAATGGTGGCTATAACAACAGTGGAAATACACTTTTTAATTGATTTATGATTAAATACATGGATTTTTAAGAAATAATGAGAATTGTTTCAGATTTGGAAAATGTTTGCAAAATAAATTCTCTAGAAAATACTTTTAAGTAAAACAACAAATAGAAAAAATATGTAATGACAAAAAATATTTAATTTTTAACTTCAGTAATCAAAGTATGTTATATTAAAATTTAAAAATACAAAATGATGCTTTGAAACATTTTATTAACCAATCAGTTACCTATCTATCTAAGGAGTTTGTTTATCACTGCTTCTAAACTTTTAAAAGCCAAACACTCCTTGTGTAGTTTAATACAATGTGGTGTAATGAAATGAAAGATCGACTCGGGTTTATTGGTGCACCATACGTCTGTTCTTCAAGTTAAAAGATTTGATATTACGAATGGAGGTGCTAATCTTTTAAGTACCGTGCTTCCAGGGTAATGCAGGGGAAAATGAAATGATGCTTTAGTAATGAGTTACATCCATTCTTTGTGAAAGTAAAAGAAGCAGTCTGAAAAGTTGGTCGCATCATTTTTAGGCATTCTGTCCATAATATGGGAGGTAATAGATTAAAATGGAAATATCAACAAAAAACGGTAGGAAACCGAGTTTACCACTAATAAACAATGAATATGTTGTTGCAGGGCAGCTGAAGTACAAAGACTCAACAAGTTTGATTCAAAATAGTAGTTTGTCCTTCTTTCTGAAAGAGAATATTACAAGGGTTTATATCAGCTACATTATGGAGAAATTAACTTAATATACAGAGACATAGGAACATATTTTTACCCCTAAAGATTATTCACATTATGTGGATTACAGTTTCAAGCTATCTTGATAAGATATTATGTGATTGAACCAACACCACAGAGGGAAACCCATGTATTTTGGTGCGTGGACGGACTGTCATTTCATATTTATATTTGACTATTTAAGTCCTGTCACAGATTAAACTGGATTTTAGTCTGAACCTAGACTGATATTCTAACAGATCCATCCATTGATCTAAAGCAGGCATGTTCAAAGTCGGTCCCCGATGGCCGGCCGCTGTCCTACAGGTTTTCAATGCGTCTCGGCTTCAGCACAGCTGGTTCTGATGATTGCAGTTCAACAAAAGCCTGTTGATCAGCTATTAATGGAAATCAGCTGTACTGAAGCAGGGAAACCTGTAGGACAGTGGCCCTTGATAACTGACTTGGGACTTACCTGATCTAAAGCATTTCATCGTACCCCTGGCAGTATATTTACAGTTGTGGTCCTGCTGGAAGGTTAGCATCCAGCCCAGCCATCTTCCTGTCAACCTCTGTCAACTTCCTTGTTCCTGCTTAAGAAGGAATATGAATATTGCCTCCACCAATTGTCATTAAACCTAAACTATGTTTAAAGAGCTACTATCCTGCAACTTTTTAACGCACCCAAATCAAATGTGGCTCGTTATCATAGCTCTGCTGAACTAAATGAGGGGACTGAGCCTTTAGATTCAGGTGTAAAGAGATGCGACTAAAAGCTACAGGATGGTCGAGCTTGAGGACTGGACTTCACCCCTGGTCTAATCTAATACACCAGGGTTTTTTTTTAGCCTGGTCTTCAGGGTCAACTGTCCTACATGTTTTAGGTGTTTCTTCCTGCTCACCTGACCTGAATGAGAAGGTGATTAATAGGCTTTTTGCAGCATTCGATGGCTGCCGAGGAGGTAATGCAATCATTAGAATCAGTTGTGCTTGACTAGAGACACATCTAAAACATGAAGGAAAGGGTTAAGATACCCTATGAAAAACCACCATGTTTGTTGTATCACAAAATCCTAATTGGGAAAAAAAATCTGTGTTATGTCTGAAGCCTGACAAAATGTGTAAATGTTCAGTGGGTAGCCTTTTCTTGTTGTTCATAACCATGTAGTTGATGTCAGAGTATGAATTTAAGAGGGAATCAAAGATTAAATCAATTTTATCTACAAGCAGGAAACAAAAAACTAACAAGACAATCATCTTCATGGCCATGTCTTAACATTTACACAAGGTCACATAGATTAGACAACAGAAAATGAGAAGACAGATCTGTGTAGGTGAATGTCTTACAACAGCATTTGGATAACAGGGTTTTTAAGAGTCCTGTCCTGATGCTTTTATCAATGAAAGAGAATTTGTAAAACTGCAAAACATTGAGAGCATTTCAAATAAATATTACTAGTTTCTATGGGTGTTAAAAGAAACAAGTATCTCTCAACCAACTCTCCTTGAAAATGCAACAGACCTCATTAAAATTTCTTCATTACCTTTTACGAACCAGCAGGTTTCTGAAGATGAAAACGAGTAAGTGAAGCATGTAATGCATGTTTGCGATTTAGAAAAGGAAAATCCATTTAGCTTGGACTAAAACTGATGGGTTTGGAATTATTTATTGTCTAACATTAAGTAACCTTTAATTTAAACTGCGGAAGCTTAAGTGTCAACTTTACTTGATTACGCTGTCATCACTGTCTAGCCGCGACTGTACAGTTTACTTGGAACACAGCAGGAAATAAAAAAACTGAGAAATCATCTCTTTATGCAGCACGGACTGCTGTGGGATTAATACCAAGAATTTCAATTTGTGCTTCTCAATTGATTTTAACTTTTCATCTTGAATTGAGATTTAGTCTAAGGAGCATTTAGATGCACACTCTAGTTTTAGAACCCCTAAATATAAAGAGTGTTTGAACTCAGAGCCAATTGCTGTCTGGGCTGAAATATTCAACACTCTATGTAGTTCAAGTTTTCAGATATTATTTATGTGCAGACAGAAGGGGCGCTTGAGATGCAGGCTTGCAAGCTTAGCACATTTCTCTACAAACTCCAGCAACAGAGTTTTAAATAACTCAACGGCTGTAATGCATAATGCTCCTCTGCAGTGGCTGTGCTCCGACAGCACCAACTGAGCTGTGTCCTTATTTAACCTGCAGTGTGAACTGTGATGCAGGATTTCAGTGCAGCATGCGTCTGTGAGCTCACTGATCGGTGGGATAATCAGGTGAGGTGATTTTTATTATTTCACAAGATGGATGGAAGATATGAGGGAGGCAATTCGCTTAGAGAGGAGGTGTGATCTGGTAAGCTGCAGTGATAGAAGCTGGAGGAGATAAGGCAGCTTTCATGTCAGACTGCAGTCGCAAGTGGGCGGGGCTAATCCACTGTCACTCACAAAGGGAAGCCATGCTGTGGTCACAGTGTGGGGGAGGGGCTGGCTGTGCAAGTGCTCTGGGATGGCTGAATTTCTAAGACCGAGTTTCTGGATGGATGGTTTGCTTTCTGCCAATAACAGGTTGTGGGTCCGTAAGTCAAAGCAAAAATGTCTCATTAGGGCATTTAGTCCTCATAGGTCTACATTATTATGTTATTATTTAGTTATTATTCATTATTCAAATATAAAATAATATCACACATGCAAAAAAACCCTGATGTACAACAGCAAGCAGTAACCAATCTAAACTATCAGTGAGCCATTTCTGCTCTACTTCCTCAGCCAAATGTTTGACTGTGCCTGTTTTGGGTTCACTGGTTTCTCCTGTCCTGAGGCTAAATGCAATGAAGTGAAAGTCTGCAAATATGTCAGAAATGATAATACACAATGTTTTTATTTTTTAAAGCCTGTGAATATTTGCTTTTTCTTAGGGTCTGTTTAATATGAATTAGCAACCAATACCTAATTAGCATAGCTTGTCCAAAATGACCTACATAAGACTGATCAAATAAAAATTAAAAGCACTTTAGCTAAAAGCCTACATTTTTGTTTGATAATGTGAGAAAATAGGTGACTAAATAATGATTTATCCTGGCTTTGGAGTTCCAAACTGTTTTATAATTTCCATTTTATAAAAACAAATAAACAAACAAGCCTCATAATGTTCCTGTTCCTCAAATTGATCCTTAAAATGTCCACAGTAGACTGACAGTGTTTGTTCTCTAGGTTCTTACCAGATCTAGATTTCCATTAAGAACAATGGTCTAAATGATAGAATTTACTAAAAATGGCAAGAAACTGAAAAAGAATAATAACAGCACTACAAAGAACACAAGGAATTAATATATCATTTAGAGTAATGTGAGTTAAAACTGCTTAAATGCATGGGACTATAAGAGTAAGTTAAAGGCTAGAGAACAAAAATACAATGAAAGCAAAAAACATGCAGTACATACACATAAAGGCATAATATACTTTACAATAAAAAAATCCACACACACAAACAAAATAATTGACTTCAGACGGAAAATAACCCCCCAAAAAGCAACTTTACAAAACATAAAATAATAGAAATGTAATTTTATTAAGTTGCTTTGAGCTGTTGATCATTTTTCCTTTAATCATTTTGTTTTTGTGCAGTTTAATTATTTTATATTCAGCATTTTTAAATATGAACGAGAAACCCTTGAGGTTTTGTATCATATCTTCAGGGGCCCGTTTCATACCTTATTCGACCCGTGTTAAAAATAGGAACTTGATTTTAACAAAGTTTTTCCTGGTTTAATATGGGCTTATTATAAAGAAACTGTTTCCGGAACACTTGTGTTTTATTCTGTTTAGACATGATTACTTTTCTTGATCTTTAATGTCTTATTATCATGTAGCTAATGAAGGTAGAGCTCAATCACTTCAGTTAAACAAGCACAATTGCTTGAGATCAGCTCTTAAAACCATATGTGAACTGCAAACCTGACACTGATTGTGAGATGATTAAATTGACATACCATTTCAAAAATATTTCAGCATTTGGCATATAGAGGTTGCTATGTTTCATGCCTATTAAAATCTGATTATATAACGAGATGTTCTATAATCTGTTTTAGGTTTTCTGTGAGAAAATATGATTTCAATAGATAATATCAACCAATAAAATGTTATATTAATTTTCTCATTATCATTAACTTTTATGACTTACCAAGTTTATAAAGAACCCAAAATCATCAATAATAGTCTGTAATATAAACAAAAATCTGAAAATATATCATTAAAGCATATTGGCGCCATATATACAGTACTACTTTATGTCTAACCCATTGCTCATAAGGAACTACCAAGACAATTAAACTGATGGGAAAAGTGTCTTTATGGGAACGAAACTGAAGTTACAGATAGACAGGTATGAAAAGAGAGGAAAATGTACAGGGTGTGTAGACTCGTACTTTATTAGCCCTATGCTGGTAAATTAATTTGGATGCAATTATGAAACGTATTAGAAACTCAGAGTCAGAAGGAGTTCCTGCATTATGGACACATTAGATATACACTGTCACTCTATATTAATGTTTAACAGATTATCATTGGCTAATTGAGCATGAATACAGTGGAAGTATGTTTGCTGGTGAGGCATACTATCATGAACAGTCCGCCCTTCAGATCGTTGTACCAGTACACTGGAGAGATATATCTGGAAGTTGAAATGTGATTTGTTTTGTTTTGTTTTTTTTTTACTGTAAGCTACTTACAGTCTCAGTTTCTTCATGCTGAGAGTAATTTGTATTGATTGACTTGATTCCATGTAATGACTTTCCCCTCTCTGATATTAAGAGCTGTTGGGGGCAAAATATAGCACTTTTATTAGGTTATTATGAGAAATAATTGGTTTAATGTTCAAATAACCTCCATTATATAGAGCTCAAATTCATTCAGCTTGCTTACTTTAGACTGTGTTTAAGTGTGGTTGGAAATATCCAAGCCTATAATAGATGATAGAGTACCGTACGTTGATTCCAGGGGTGGGTGGGGTACCCAAACATTTTACTCAAGTGAAAGTACTAGATAGTCTTCCAAGTATTTACTAAAGAATAAAATAATTGCTTGGTAAAATTCCTGCACAAGCACTGACTAAATGTTGATAACTGATAGCTGATAACCTCTTTTTTAATGTGTGTGTACTCTGAGAGGCAGTTATGTGCCCCCCAAAAATGGCGCTAAATAACATGAGTACAAAATGACAAATTCAGACGGTAAAATTTGTTTTCTATATCCATATTTTATCATAAGCTTGTAAAACCAAACTTTTCAGTAGGTATGCATATACAGTTGTGCTTAAAGATGTACATAAAAAAAATCAGCTACCAGTAAAATAAATAAAAGTCATAAGAAAAAACAAACAAAATATATATATATACTATGCCCCCCCACTTATTGGCACACCTGTTTAAAATGTGGTGGATGACTTTAAAAAATTCCCCTTTTCTTTTAAACAACAAAGAACCCAAATGCAAAAAAAGAGAAAAATCCAACCTTTTATTTCACTACATTACTTTGTTGGTAAAGATAAAATCACGCATTTAGAGAATAAAAAACAATGCTCACTGCTATCATGTGTTTTCAGTAATGTTCAGAAAATATTCATTCAGACTTCTGCACCTGCTGAGAGATATCTTGGTTCACTTTAATGAGCATCGTACTTTAATTTGCCTGGGACAGTTTTTTTAAGTATAATTGCAAAATCAATATTTTATTTTACAAAATTATCATTGTGTAGATTTTTATTTATTTATTTTCTTTTTTGGTTCTGTGTTATTTGAATTATTAGTATGAATTTTTCATTTCCTTTTTTGAGGTCTCTGTCTTTCTCAGTTTAAAAGATCACAGTCCTTTTCTGTCTCACCGAGTTGCCTTTATTTCACATAGGAGCGCACTTCAGCAGGCATCAGCACAGCCATGCTACCTCCTGTCGACACTTTCACCTGGGCGCTCCCCAGGCTCCCATCTCAGCAGAGTTCACTCTCGGACACGCCGGTCAGACCCCGCAGGCGGGCCTGGCTGCCCACCTACCCGCCGCACACCACCCGACGCTCACTGCCCTACCTGCACCGCCTCAGTTTCAGGACGTGTCAGGGCCTTCATTCCTACCTCAGGCCTTACACCAGCAATACCTCATCCAGCAGCAGCTCTTTGAAGCGCAGCACCGCAGGATCCTTCCTCACTCATCCAGGTAGTGATGGTATAGCATGTAAATGCACATGCAAACACTCAGAAAATCAATTGGAAAAAAATAAACCCTTTTATTTAATTTCAGAAGAACGCAGGAACGTATTCCTTTGAATTCTCATCGATTGCGTTCAGGTTATGAATACTCCCCTCCTATCCACGTTCCTCAGCCAATAACACAGCAGCCACGATACCTGGCTGAAGGCACCGACTGGTGAGTCCTCATCTGAGGTGAACAAGAAACCCACAGAATTTACTCCATATTATCCTCTCTGTACCCATCTGTCTGTCTGTGGCTGGCAAAAGTAATAATGCTGATTTAGTCCCACGCCTGTCTCTTTCTCTCTCTCGCTTCAGGGATCTCAGTGTAGATGCTGCTCTCCCTACTCAGTACCAACTCCAGCAGCTTCCGCAGCACTATCAGCATTACCTGGCCTCCCCTCGAATGCACCACTTCCCCAGGAACACATCGTCTGCTCAAGTGGTACATTGTTGGATTCTCTATTATTCTCTTTTTTTTATCTTGTGGATGGTTATTAAGAATGTACAGTTGGCAGTAAAATCCAAAAACACAACAGCAAAGGACCGGGGATGCCCAGAGATTTTTGTTTTGTCTTGATACTGTCCTAAGTAACTTAATTATAGCCAATTTCTTATACAGGGGGACAGTCCAGTACTTTTCATTCAGAGATGTGACTAGGAAGTAGGTCTGCAATGTATTGGGGCTTAAACTTAGTAACTACCTAACTAATTTTGCGAACTGATTCATCTGTTGATTATCTTTTCAATTAACCCATTACTAATCTGGTAGCGAAAGGTTCCTTAAAAGAAGTATTTTCAGAGAATAAAAACAGGTGAAACTAAAACGTTTCCATTTGTGGAGTTCTGAATAGAGCATATTGACAGGCAAATTGTTTTTTATCTTAAATTCAAGATATTTCTAGATATTTTTTTCTACAATATTGTTATAATTAATGCTCCGATTATTATGTTATAATTAATGACGATTATCCGATTACCAAATCAATTGATGATTATTTCATTAATCGATTAATCTGATTGTTTCAGCCCTACAATACATTTATACATCAAACTAGTCAATGACTTAATCAACTGTCTCCTCTCTCTTTCATTTACGTTCTTGAAAGCTTCAAAATCTTTCCTCAGCAGAAGAACCTTGTTAAGTAATCTCTTTAACCTGCCGTTGCTTTTTGTTTCATCTCTAAAAACATATAATATGTGTATGTAACTGAACACACATGGAGCAACATCCTACTGACATTATTACAATGCAGAGATGTTTTCAGGGGGATAATGCTAAATAATGCAGACAAAACTTACAGAATTTAATGTTTTTGTCCTTTTTGTTTAGAACATAAAATGCAATGACTAATCCTTTAGCTACTGTTTTTTGCATTAGATGTCCAGAACAGCCTGTGTTAGCAGAGCAGGACTGAAATATCCACAACAAAAATATAACAATACAAAGGCAAGACAATAATATTGGGAATATTTCAATGGCATTAAAAAAGATGCATGTTGGATGTATGTCATTTTGTTCCTTTACAATTTCATACATTAAGCTATCTAGGATTTTTCCATGGACAGCTTTTTTCAGGTATGAAAGAGAAACAACTGCTAAATCACCTCTATTTCTAGCTGCCTTGGAGTCTTAGCTTAGACACTTAACCTACCAATGATTTAATGTAATTTTCTAAAAGGAGCTTGTCATTCTGCCTCTTACCATCTTGTTCTTTTGTGTGTAGGTGTATTAATGCTTTAATGCCTTTACTTCATTTTTTTTTAGCTTTATTGAAAGGAAAAGTAAAGTCATCATCTTCAGTTTTAGGTCAACTACTTGCTCTCTTTTCCTAAACCTTGGGGCTCCAAGTAGTCTTTTGTAAATCTGGTAATGATTTGATAGATGGATGAGTTCTACTCTAAGGAAATCATTTCTTCCATCTGAGACATACAACTAAGCATCAGGCAGTGCTAATCAGACGTTACTAAAGGAAACTAGTTGTTGGGGTCAATCAGGTGTCGCTTTCACGTCTTCAGATTTTCCAGCATCTTGCAGCTCGACTGTCAACACGAGTTTATAGGTTTGACTACATTGCATTGGTTTTACCTTCTGGCTATCCATGAGTCACAAAATACATTTGAAAATTCTGCTGCTGACATATAAATACCTAAATGGAGTTGCTCCCCTCTGACCCACTTATGTTCCTTTTGGGCACTAAGATCAGCTGATCTCCTGTTTGTGGTTAATCCAAAGACGTGGATGAAGCGTAGAGGTGTTCTGGCCTTCGCAGTTGTGTCTCCAACACTATAAGCTTCCTTCCAATATCAGAGAGACTTCCTAAATTTAATGCTTGTAAGTCACACATCTGTTTTCCATGGCATCCGATCCAGTGTAATCGGTGGTTAGTATTGTAATCTCTGTGTTTTATGTTGAATTCTCACCGATATTATATGAACATGTTTTAGTTCATACATTTTTTATGTTTTTGTTCAGAACTTTGGTAACAACCCATTGTTTTTAAATATGCCTTATAAACACATTATAAATGCTTTCCAATATGTGACCATTGTCTCTTAGCTAGCTAAACTTCATAATAGACTACACTTATGGCAGCATGTTCAATTTTTAGGTGACTGAATTTGAATTAATCTAATCATTTGGATGTTTTTTCTTTTGTATCTTCCAGGTTGTCCATGAAATCAGAAATTATCCATATCCTCAACTGCATCTGCTGGCCCTACAGAGTTTAAATCCTTCAAGGCACGCCACTGCTGTGAGGGAAAGTTACGAGGTAAATCCTTCAAGTTTAAAATGTGTAAACACTGAATACAAATATTTAGTTGCAATTATTGCTCTGCATTTATAAGCAGCTGTCTATTCCTAATCAGCTTTACAATAACGAGATCCTGTCTTTACTTTAAATAAGAGCTAATTTTCCCTTATTTTCCTTACTAACATCTCCTGTTTGAACAGGAGCTGTTGCAGCTTGAGGACCGACTGGGAAGCGTCAGCAGGGGAGCAATCCAAACGACAATAGAAAGGTTCACTTTTCCACACAAATACAAGAAGGTACTGCAGATATCAAGATCAACACAGAGGCACAAGCATTTGATATTTTTGATTATTTTAGTGTGACTTGTGCTTTTGTCTCTGATGGATCTGATTTGCTAACAGAGAAAGCCTCTGCAGCTAAAGATTGGAGAGGAGGAGGAGGAAACAGATGTGGATGAGAAGTGCACTATCTGTTTGTCCATGCTGGAGGACGGAGAGGATGTCAGGTAGGTGATGCTCTATAACTGCAGAACGATTGCAAAATTGTTAGAAAAGGTTTTTTTTGTCCCTCTTGAACTAAACCAGCAGATCAATGGATTTCTAATGTTTGCTTTGTTGTAGCTCCTGTTTCTTCATTTTTCAAACAGTAAATCCTAGATTCTAACTCTGGGAGCCAAATGGTAACGAGATGCACCCAGTGGGTAGAAGTGTAAAGACGACAGTTTGCTGAGTTTTCACTGAACGATGCTTTGCTCTGAAACAGTTGCTAGGCAACTACAGTAGCAGATGTAGCTGATGATGACCAAAAAATGACCCAATTCAAAACCCTCCATTTACCATCGGAGCTAAAATCAATCACACTTTATTTCAAATCTTTTTATCATCAGCATCCAATCCTCCTTGTTCTGAATGTGTCTTAAAATGAGACACACACAGATAATGATGAACTACTAGAGCTGAAATATTACAGGAAGTCGCTGTTTGATGAGAAAATAAAAGAAAAGGAAAATTTTATTAATAATAACCATGTGTTTTAATGCAAATGCATTTCAGTAACTGGTTATTAACAAGTGAAAGCAGCTTTATAAAATATATTTTAATGGTTTTCTGCTCTGAAACATTATGTTGTGTGTTAACAATGTCTTAGAAAGGAAATTGGAGGTTCTCTTTATAACAGAAAAAGTTGAAATGAGTTTTTTATTTAGGAGGAGTTTCATCATAACAGGCAAAAGATGAATCACAGGTAGAAGCAGTTTTGTGTCAGACCATCCAGTCCTGAGAGCACATTATCAAGTCAAACAAAATGATGAAAGGTTCAAACTGTCGGCTTTTTTTGTGTGGCAAAATTATCTGTTCTGTATTTGCCATCTACTTTTAAAACTTAAGAGCAAAAAAAAAAAAATCAAACTTTATGAAAAGGGTAATATTTTACAGACACTGAAATTAGTATATTTTACAAACTTCAGAGTGTGGATCTATTCCTTAAAGAATGATGCACATGGACATGCATGAACAAACCGAGTTGGAAACAGAATCTTATGGGGAATAAGAACAGCACCCTGGGGGTGAGAAAGCGGCCTGGTTTCCAGCATAAGGGGTCTCAGCTGTCAGAGAGGTAAGTGGGGAATGATGACTTAACAGAAGTAACCTCTATGCCTGGATGAACTAATGTATTTCCCCTGGTTTTAGAGGTTCTGGTTTTGACGTAACTATAATCATTAAATCCACTCTGTTGTCTGTATGTCTTCTAGGCGATTGCCCTGCATGCACCTCTTCCACCAAGGCTGTGTGGACCAATGGCTGGCTACCAGCAGGAAGTGTCCAATCTGTCGAGTTGACATCGAAACACAGCTGAACCCCGACAGCTGATGAGATTTGACTCCTTGTGATTCACTCACTCTTGTGTGATTCCTTTCACTCTTCCATCCCGGCTTGCCGGTCAGCTCCCCACATGACACAATCCATGTGCCCCCTTCCAAACCCCCCTCCCCCCACCTTGGTGGGTGCTTTGCC
Source organism: Jordanella pulchra (assembly GCA_034780135.1). Lineage (NCBI taxonomy): Eukaryota > Metazoa > Chordata > Actinopteri > Cyprinodontiformes > Cyprinodontidae > Jordanella > Jordanella pulchra. The sequence goes on from JAUZNJ010062804.1 coordinate 44,442, forward strand.
AAATGTCTCCAGACTTCACGCGGCATTAAAAGAAAAAAAAGAAAATTGTCTAATTAACGCTTTATTGAGCCAAGCTAGAACAGCATGAGAGGCTGAAAAATGACTCTCTTTATATAGAAGCACATCCTTCTGGGAAGCAAACGACACTGGAACCTAAAACCACTTTCTCATGTACACAGGGTTTACTTGTAGCTTGCTGGTTGTGAGTGGGGTGTTGTTGCAGTTGTGGTCTTGTATTGTAGGTAGCCACGGGCTGTGTAGCATGTCCTTAAAGCCATGACTTTCTGTCTGAACAGTGGAAAACACATAATCACACACTACACACTCTCTGCTTTCTCTCTTTTCTCTGATTCTCACACAGAAATAAGCTTAACAGATACTAAACTGCTCTGATGCCATGTTTACCCTAAAGATCTTTGTGGTCGTAGTAGAGTAGCAGTAACCAGCAAGTGATATTTGGTGGATTCTCGCCTTTTTGGGTCAAAGCACTAGCTAGCTGAGTGTTTTGATCATATCATACAGCTTTGACTTTTTGCAATACAGCCGTACTTTTTACCCTGGGTGGTGTCATTTTTAGTGGGTCTCTTTTACTCCTGTGCGACCGGAACAGTGGTGATTGGGTGGTTTTGTGTTTAAAATGTTAAAAATAGGCAGAAAGTGTTTTTTTTTTTTATTTGTATTTTTTATAAAAATGCATTTTATTGCGTTGTAGCTTGGATCTGCACACAGGTTTGGTGTGTGTGTGCGTGTGTGTGTATATGTTGGGGGGGTGGGTGCTTGCATGTGTGCTCTGACCTGGTGTGTTTAAAATTAAACCAATATTTTCAGTGGCATGTCAAGTTTGCTTTAAGAGTTTGGGGCAATATCTGTATTCAGACCACATAGGTTAAATACTGCAGCCACCAGAGCTCTTATACAACATAAAACCAAATAGGTGGGAGAGAGGAAAAGAAGTTATGCACTAGGCATGGGCCGGTACGAGATTCATAAGGTACAACAAATATTATTTGACATTATTATGGTGTTTACAGATAATTTTTAAATAATTTAAATAGTTGTTTTAATTTAAGACAGAATGGAAACAATTAACATAACCTATTTCTGAATAAATATAATGTTTCGAGCATTAGAAACATCATATTGTTATTGTTATTATTTATTTATTTGTTGTTTTTTGAACTTTTAATGCATAAGCTTACATTTATAAAAAATCTAACTCTAAGTTTAGTAGTTTTCAAATCCTCATGAATATTAAAACCAGCATCCACCTTTTCCCTATAATAGCTCATGCTTAGTTATTTTCATGAATTATGTACTCAACTTCAAGACCAACATTCTTAAGCGCAAACAAACACTCTTTTGCAAAGTCAATATGGATAAAACTATAGGGCAATATTTATTGTAACTCCTTGAAATAACTCATATAATTATTCAAGATCTTTAATCTTTTAGAGACCTCAAAGATTACCTAAAAACATGCTCTGATTATATACAGTACCTGATTTAGCTGTTTTTTTTCAATTGTCACTGTTTAAAATTTGGGGAGTAAAAAAAGTTGATCTGACTATTTCAGTAAAAGAAGTTTGGACTGTAGGATAGAAAATTTGGCAGTTTTGAAAATCTGAAATTTTAAAACCTTGGTACCAGAGACTGGCCCATGCCTATAATGCACTGCAGAGATACAGACGGTTAAAGGATCCACTTGTCCTTCTACCTGTATTTTTTACTTTAATAGGTCAAATAGCAAAATAAAGTCTACTAGCAATGCATGTCATGTTGTTGATATCAAATGTCAGCTCGGCAGCGGTACCTTAATTTAAAGGGTACAAAGATTCCTGTGCATGACTTAGTTTATCTGAGCTCTGACCCTCTTCTCAACACTAACAAAACAAAAGTCAGACAGCGGCTGCTCCCCTGACTCGTAGCTTGTCTTCATACTGTCCCCTTCAGTGACGAGGGTGGGATTATCTCGATGTTTACCTTATTGCCTATAAAGAGCAAGCACATATAACAATAGTTATAGCAACAAGCTGTTTTCCTTATTGCGTTAGATATAGATTAATGCAGTGCTTAAATAGGAGAGGAGCATTTTTTTACATACTGATCCTGTGTCTTTGTGTGACAGGCCTCCCTTTGTGGTTGCTTTGCTGGTTGCTATGCTGTACTCCTAGAAATCATAGGGCGTGAGGCGACGAAGGCAGCCTCACTCTTGCAGTGCACACAGACACAAGGTAAAGCAACAGCAGGAAAACAAATCTCTCCACGTTTTTTTTCCTTCCCTTTTTCATTTCTTTTCCACTAAGCCATGTGTTAAATATCTCTAATAGGACCTGCACTGTCCTATGCACTGTGATAGCAAAGGATAAGACCTTTCAGTTCTCGTCTTGTGCACTGCGAGTGTTGACTCTGCCTCCTCCTTTAGTGGAGACATCTGTGAAGAAGTTTTCATAGTTTACACAGGGTGTTGTCAGCTGAAATGCCTTAAGTATTTAACAATCATAATTTATTACTAATTGTAGATATTGTGGGGATGTATTTAATTTTATAGAGTTTTTTTTAGAGAGTGACTGAGTCATAATTTATTTATTTAGAAATAACACAAAAAAAGCTATGAAAAAAAACAATTACCTCATTTTTGCATTGTTTGAAATGGGAATGCTTTGCATGCAGTTGTACTATTTGAACACTAAAAGTATATGAAAAAAAGTACAGGTTTAAAAAAATAGCCCTGCTGTTTGATCTCCACAAGCTGGCTATGCGATGTTTACAGTCCCAGACTGAGCTACTGAGCCTGCTCTCTGTCTGTCTCCCATGTGGTGCTGTGGATCTTAGTTACATTCCATTTGATGCAATCTCTCTGATCCCCCATGCTGTGATGTGGACAACTGCAACGAAGTAAACTGGTCTTTGGTTTGTGATCTTTTTTTGCACTCAATTGTTTGATATACGGAACCCTCTCACTGGCAAAAAAAAAAACCAAAACAAAAAACATCAAAATGTTATAATAATTAAACAGGCTTTTATTTTATACGCTCTGCTTTATACAGTCTTAACATTTTTGGAGCATTTTCCTTTTTGTCAATGTTGTATCTGCCTTTGATTTTAGGAGTCTTAGACTTTTTTTTCCCAAAAGCTTTGAAGACATAAGCATAACAAGTGCCTCGCTATCGGTGTTCTGAGATACATCCAAAAAACTGAAACCACTTACAGTCAGTCCATAATGCCATCCTGCCTTATTGGTTGAATAAATAATTGAAGAAAGAATCACATGAAGCCATTCTATGTAAGAAATGGTTTAAATTTCAGATGTGGGGTTCTGTGGAGACATTTTGAGCAGATCTTTACATTTAATATGATCTTGACCTTCAATGCTTATTTTTCAACAATGAAACTTTAACTATTTGATACTTTAATTTTTTTTATGGAGTCTTTAATGATATATAGATCATAATCTCATGGCATGTTAATTATGTAATCTCCTGGGATTTGGAACCGGGAGTTCGGCAGCTTATGTACCTCCTTTTACTTCTCTTATTCGCTTTTTACTTACACAAAATGTGTTTTGATTCAGACAGACCTTCAAAAAGTTTTAATTGCTCCCCCTTAAAAACACATTGAGGTTGGTGTTTCTAAAAAAAAAAAATTTAGATCTGTTTTAACATGTCAAGTAAGAAAATTCTAGTATATTTAAAAACTGATCTTTAAAGATTTTTTAAAATGCGCTAAATTGCATGACAAAAAAAGAAAAAATCCATCTAATAAGTTGTCATGTTGCTAGCAATCTTCAAAGATTAGTCATAAAAATTCACAGTTGCACATCCTACACCCAGAATTTTGCATGGATTGCTCAGAAGCATACGCTCTGCTTATTCATAAGCACATCCACCCCCCAAAACGTATGCATAAACTGTTCTGCTCATTTTACACAAGCAATATGAATTCCTCCATGTTTGAAGGTCTGCCCTGTGTGCACTATTTAGTTTGCATGTGTGTGGAAGATCACCTTTAGACTTTAGCAAAAGCGTAAGCATCTGCTTAATTTTGTAATAGTTTTTTTTTCTGCATAACGTGTTTGCTCAATTCAGATCTTAATTGAATTGAACTAATTTACTGCGAAATAGTAAGTTAAGCTAAATGCACAAATAGCTTGCTTGCAACCAACCACTTAACATGACATGCTGCTTACTGCTCTCTAACTAAACAGTCGAACCATACGATAAGTGATAAGCAGCATCGTTAGTGTCCTTTTAACAACCAGATATATTTTCAGCGATAAATTAAATCTTTGTTGTATGCCAAGAAAGTTCAGGACTATTTGAATATGTCATTTGGAAGACTTTATGCATTGCAAACTAAAACCTTTTAAACCTTGGTATACATTGATGCCTCATAAGCTCTCCAAAGAACCCCACCTCAGAAAAAAAATATATAGGTCTACTCTCTTTTAACATTTATATCAAATCTTAAAGTCACAAAACATTACTTGTAGAACTGTTTGAAATATGAAGAGGCATGTTTCACTGATGTGTTTTCAAGCACTGAAGTGTTCTTTTCCCATCTCCTCTACTTTCCGTCTCACTATGCTTTGCATTCCTCCCACTCCTAATTCTTTTCATTTTTACATCCGTCTACATTCACTCTCTCTGTTCTTCTCAGTTTAAGAGAAAAGACATGGATTACAAAGCACAAGTTTTTTGTAAAAATGCATGTTTTCTCAGGTGCCAGTACAGTCACAATGGTTTAACAGCATATTATGAAAATATATACAAAGAGTATGAAAAATGTAGATTTTTTTTTTTTTTTTTGCTGCTTGAATCAGAAGAACAAATGCGAAGAGAAAATAAGCCAAAATGTGCCAGTGAAAGGGCTGCCGCCAATCTTGTGTGAAAATCTGCTGTTTAGCTGTGACTGCGCAATGTTTCCAGTATAGGATATTTTATCTGAAAACAGAAGTATTTATCATTAATATTAAAGCAATAGCGCATTAACAATGATGAGTGTGTCAATGAAGAAATGAGTGAAAATATTAGAGGTAAATGTTAGATTCACATGTGATGGAATTTTGTACTTTATTTATTATTTACTACTAATAATGACATAATGATTTTAAGGTTTGCATTGCTAAGCCCAAAATATTTTTTTCATATTATTTCTAATTTCATTTCATGGCTTGTATACTATCCTTTTTTATGTGTTCTTTTTGTAATAAACTGTATTAAACTGAACAGTTTTGGTTTTGTGAAATTTTATTTCTCTTGGATTTATTCCTGAAGCATTAAAACTAAATATCAACACGTTTATTGATTAAAATATATATTATAAACAGCTTGATTTTTGATTTATGTTTATTTATACAGTAATATGTGTTGACTTTACCATCGACAGACAAATATTCAGCATAAGATTATTTTCATCTTGTTTTGGCTAAAAAAGAAACTTTAGGCTAAAGAAGAAACTTGTAATTGCCCTAAAAAATTCAATTAGGTGGTGATGGAAGATTTAACTAATGTTCTCCATTTAGCTCAGTGGCTAAAATTACCCAGCGTCTTGTTTCTAACTGTGTCTGTCTGATGGCATTTAATGCAGGACAAGCTGTTTACAGGGCTAGATATAGAATGATTCACTTCAAGATAAGGTTTCTACACAGTAAGGAAGAGCTTGGATCAAAGGGAAAAAATAGATTCCCCCCAAAATATAGTCTTTCCTGACACCCTTAGATAATTTCCATACTCACAGCCTGACTAGTGCAGAAATATCTACAGTAGATCTTTATATTATGCTTTATACATTGAATAAAATAAGACTTAGAATCCTTCAAACAACAAATGGAGAATATATACTGTATGTATAGGAAGATGAATGAAACCCTAATATGTTTTCCGATAGGATACTAAAACATTACCACAAAACCTATTTGTTTCCTCACTGGTGGAGGCTTTCTTAACAATATCATTTCCCAACTTGCAGTGACATATAAAAAATCTTTAGCCGGGGTTTACAAACCAACTCAAGATCAGAACAAAGTGGAATAAGTCTTTAAGGTCATTATAAAATAATTTAATCTTTTAGAAAATGTATATTTACAAAATGAACAATTGTACAATGGGGATAAAAAATGGCACATTAATAGTTTTCTTTATCAATCAACATATTACCTAACTTTTCCCTATTTTATAAAACATTTTAATGGAAATCTGCTCAGTTCCTGAGATATAAAAAACATACCAGAATTCTATGGTTTTGGTTATTTGGTTACTGAGGTACCGTAAGTCCTTCTGCTTTTGGCCCTTCCAGAAATGATTTCATTGTCAGTATTTTGGGTAGAGCACTCTGGCAATCTGTCCATCCGCCTTCTTGGTGTCCAGCCATTTTCCACAGAGGAAAATTGTGGTGACACCATTGGCTGTGTTGGTGATTTCCACCCTATCAAGCAACCAGCCAGGGCAGAGGCCAGAGTTGTCATGTTCCACTCGTACTCTTTGCAGATCGCCCATGTCCAGCATTTCTACCACAAATCGATCTGTCTGCCCCCGTTCAAAGAGGTTGCGTAGCCTCTGCCGCAGTTGGCGGCTGCCTGAATCTCCATTGGAGCCATAGATGGTGATAAAAACATTGGCATCTGTTCCTGCTCCCTTCTCGTCGCCTGTGATGATGATGATTTCGTACTTCACGGGTACCAGGCTACGAGCTTTGCTTGCAAAACTCTCAATGGTCTTTGTGCACTCAAAGGTCAGGTGATCATCTCTCTTTGAAGAGAGTGGGATGAGGGCATTGCAGTGGAAGATGTACCTATAGAAACAAGGAAGAAAAGGTGTAAAATTTGTTGTCTACATATAATCAAACCTATGAGTGTTATCAGAATTTGAATGTTTTTTATAAGAGAATACAAAGTTTTCCTACTTGTTTCCAAGCTCTTTTTCTGTTACAACAACCTCCTCTACATGCCAGTAAGCTTCCCCTTTCACTTTCTTCCCATCTTTGGGTGTGTGCCCCAGGCAGATGGCGGCAATATCGCCAACATTCTTTGACGAAAACTCAAATCTGTCAACATTTCCACTGAAAAGAAAACATTTATTAAAATTTATTGAAATCTTATTGTTAACTATTTCCATTTTGACAGGATATTGCAATACTATTAGTGTGAATGACTTCGGATAGTGGTTAAAGTCACTTTTTGCTTGTGAGATTAACCAAAGTGCGAAGGGAACAAAGGCAAGAGCTTTATCAGAAAAAAAAAATAGTCGAGTTGGTCAAGCAAATACCGTAAAAACCTCTTCTTCTTTGAGGAGTTCTCCATAACTAACTCTTTGGATCGACACTTCTTCCCCTCTAGTACAATCCATGCATTCTCCTTGGTTTCTTCTGTGTCTCCAGTAGTAATGCAAATTTCATACTCTTTCAGAGACAAAGTGCAGAACAAAGTCACTGATTATTATGTTACTTCTCTTCTATTTGAGCTTCATTATTTAGCTTTTGGATAAAGAACCCTTTAAATATGTTATTCCAGGGATAAGGATGTGTTAACTGTTTCCACTTTGCAATATATTTGTTGATTATTGATTACTTAGGTCCTATTTATGCTAACTGTCCTGCACCTTTTTGATGTGTCACACCTGAACCAAATGGCTCAAGTTATAAAAGTGCTGCTAATTACCTGATTTTTTGACTTAGATGTGTTGAAGCAAGGACATATCTAAAAGGTGCAGGACAGTGGACCTTAAGGACTAGAACTGAGGAACCCTGGTCTAAACTGACCAAAAGAAATGGTTTAAGTTTCTAATACTGTTTACCAAACTGCATGGATAAGAAAAGTTATCTTCTTTAGGGCATCTACAGTACATCAAACAAATATATAGAAAGTGGATTTGACTCATCTTTACTAGGGATGCCAATAAGAAGAAAGGGCATTTCATATCACCTGCAACTCTCAATAATAATAATTTTAACCAGAAGTAGATAAGTAGTGTCCCAAGATCAGCGTACTTGTCTTTTCGTTCAGGTCTAAATAGTCATTGTTCGCACATGCCAGCTCTCTCATTATCTGCCCATCGTCGTCATTCTTGGAAAGCCAACGGTCACATGGAAACCGGAATGTTTTGTCCATAAACTCATCCTTCACATCAATGTGCTCCAAGTGCCAACCTGGAGCAATACCTGTGTAATAAATGAAAAGGGAATAAGGGAAAGTAATTTGACTAAAATAAAATCCATTCACCTATTATAAGGGAAATTTTTCAAACTGTATTTTATTCTGTTTTCTATAATTCTGAGAAGAAATATTGGCAAAAAGTATGTTAATAGCTATTTGAATGTTAGGTGAAAATATAAAGTGAGCAGTGATGAAAATTTATTGCAAGATTTAAAAATGCTTGAAGTTTCTTCATGTGTTTGCATTATTATGTACAATAAATCCTGTCTTGCACAGGCTCCTGCTGGTTCACAAACAGATGATGGTGCCAAATTTGATCATAACTCAAACTTGTCCAATGAATTTCTTCCTTTTCCTTTATAAAAAGAACCGATTTAAGCTTACCTACTCAGATAATTTTGTCCCAGAAAGTATTTTTGGAATGTAGCTGTACTCATTTGATGGAGGAGCATATTTTTTAATATATAAGATACATCATAAATAATGTTGTGTAAACAATGTAAGAAAAATTTGCATTTATTCAAAGCAATTAATGCTCTGAGGTTGGAATATACAGGTCAATCAATGCTATGTTATTTCTAATTCTATTTCATTATGTTACATTTATTTATTTACATTATGATCAAAAGTACATTGAACTGTAACTGCTAACCTGCTAACCTGAACAGTGGAACTCCATGAAAAAAAAAATAGTGAAACGAGTTTTTAGGCATTTGTTGGCAAAAGTAAAAGGTTTTTATTATTTCAATATTACAATATTAATTTAGATTGGAAGACATTTTTATTTTGCTTTACTTTTTTATTATTTTGTTATATTAAATGAAAAACAAATAATGATTTAATTGTGACCCTTTATAGTGCTAACTCATAGCTTGTGTAGTAAGTAAGGCTTTATTCATTTGGCACATTCCTAAAATGTTGCTCTTGCTTCATAAGAAAAACATAAGCATTAGAAATAAAAATAGTTGCTCATTCGATTTCTTCGTTTAGCAAAGCAAAACAGATAAATACCAAAATAGGTTCTACAATACCACAGAAAAAGTAACAGGGGTCAAAATCAACATAGTCAAAATGGTTGTTAAATTTGAGGCGGTAAATTTCAGCTAGCTTTATGTCATCACTCCTGTTTTAATCAGCCCAATTTCTAGAGTAGGTGTTTATTTGAGTATCAGACCTGTGTTATCGTGCCAAACTCTGACTTTGGAGAGGTCTCCCAGGCTGAGGATTTCAGGGAATCGGAAGGTGTCCACCTGTTTACGTTCAAATTTGTTGGACTTAATGGACTCCTTCAGTGCTAGTGTCCCTGTGTCACCATTCTCTCCAAAAACAATGACCCACACATTGGCATCAGTGCCGGCCCCTGAGCAGGAAGAGCAGAGAATTAAAAACCAAGAAAGTACAAAATACAGAGTGCTCCATTTTATTCTAATCTTATCTTTTAAACATAACAAACACCCTTAAAAAATCACAAAATTACATGACCTTTCAAATTTTAGTCAAAAGTGTGCAGGTTGTGTGTTGGGTGACATTTCAGAACCTTAATTGCTGCAAAACAGAGTGTTTGCAACATTTATCTTTGTGTTTCAGGAACTTTAATTTCTTGGAGAGATGAAGAGAGGGGAACAGGAGAGTTTTCCTTGGTGTGTTCTCATGGGAAAAAAGCAACCCACCCATGCATATTTATGCTTTTTGGTATTCTTTCTTTTTTTGCAGTTATTTGTTACGCATGCAGTACTTCTCCCTGGAGCATCTTTTCTGCTTACGGCTGAAAAAAATATTGTAGAGCTTCATTTTTTTTTTTATTTTTTTATTTGGAGCTTTTTACGGCACTAGTGGCTCGTTTTTCTGACAGTAGGCTGACAGGAAAGGGGGTATGAGAGAGGGGGAGAGACATATGGGAAAGGACCACAAGCCAGATTCGAACCTGGGTCACCCGCGTCGAGGAAAAGGGCCTCCGTACATGGGTCGTGCGCGCTAACCACTGCGCAACCTGCACACCTGTAGAGCTTCATTTTTAACAACCTACATAAATGTTCTGCTTAGATCTCTGTAAAATATAACAGGACAGCTTATATTTTGAGAGTCCAGTTGTATTTCAAATATGTTGACATTAACAAAGTTAATTTAGGATTTTTTTTTAACAATTTTACATCACAATTTTACAGCCATCTTTCCATTATGCAGAAATATTACCACAAAATTCTAAAATCTCACAAATGAACTGAAAACAGTTTCTGCATGCATGCATCCTCTCTTCTAGGCCATGTCATTTGCATTCATGTGCCTGTGTCTCAATCATTTTGGCAGCTTTTGTTCCCAGATCTACAACGTTTGGTGCAAGGCTGCATCCTAGGTTCTTGTAATTGCTAGAGGCAAAGAGTATTCTTTGAAGTGTGCTCAGACTTCTCGCTATGCTATCATATTGATCAGCAGTGCAAGTGTAAAAATACTGCAGGAAGGAAATATGGCACAGCAGTGTGGATGACTTCGAAAGGGCATTTCTTTCATCACCATGCGGGAGTCAAATGTGAAATATTTTATCCTGCAGGAAACCTCTGAACAAGGACAACTCAAGAAAAGAGACAAACAAACATACACAACCTGAGCTTTCTGTTTTAACCAACAGGATATGTTAACAGGTATTTTCAGGACTTATTTATAATCAGAATATGTAATGCTGATGAGATGGGGGGGGGGGGGGGGGGGGGGAAAAAAAC
>JAUZNJ010062805.1:0-27371 GCA_034780135.1 Jordanella pulchra
TTAAGGTGGATCCAGTTTGCCGTGCTGCCTGTTCTGAGGACACATCATCTGTAACCCTGTTTCTGGACTCTGTGTTATTAAAACCTCTTAATCTTCGCTACAACCTGGTCCTGCCTCTGCCTCACCACCCACCAAACAACCGCATCATGACACATTGTTTGTTCTTTAAAGTAGCAGTAAGAAGGACCAGAGCAGAACTGAAGGACACACAGCTGCCACAGAAACAGTTTTAAATCTTCTTAAAGGGTGTTATAAAAATATAAGTGTGTGGATGACCTTTGAAATCTTTCTCTTCAACTTTTAAATTCAGTATTATTAAATTTTCATGATCAGCTTCATGACATTTAGATTCTGGCATAATTTGATTTGCTGTTTATAGTCACTGGAAGTTTACCAGATATATCTCATTTTCACTATCTGTTTGATGAAAAACAAAGGAATGCCATAAATATCTATCCAGTTATTTATTGATGTCCTCAGTAATTTTGTATCTTTCAGAAGCATTATCCCATGTCAACTTTAGTGGGATTTAAATAAATCAGTTATATACATTTAAATATGTTTTTATTATTCTTCTTTATCATAAGAAGAATATTATTGTCGATATTTTTTTTTAGCCATTTAGTAAGTATTTCATAATAATGCCCTTTTTAAGTGTTTAACTCTTGGTTCTTTCGTTTATCTATTGATTTCAGTTTCTTTCATACAATATTTTGTTATGCTCATGAGTTTTTTTTTTTTTTTTTTTACAAAATAGCGTTCTCTTCCTATTATATCATGCTTATTCCACTTTAGGCTGCCCTTCCAACCTTAAATGTTTTTTCATCAACACAAACCCATGTTTTCCTACATTATCTCTCATCTTCTGCATATGTTTCAAAGAGAAATCCCGTCCCCTTGTGGCGGAGTTGTGCAACTACCACCCTGCAACTTTTAAAAAGTCAAGATGACTGAGACTCTTTGTATCTGTGTGTTTGTTTCATCACATTCTTCTACAGCTGGGAGATATCAGAAGAAACAAGGTCTGTCTCATTTGTTTTTTTATGCGACTATTACTTTTTTGATGTGAATCATGTTTGAATGTCGTGCTCTATTTTAGTTGGAGCTGGTTTGTAAGACTACTAAATTAATTTGACTTGTTCATAGCAGGTTCCCTTGACAGTGCAGGAGCTACAGGAGGAGCTGAGAGCTCACAGAGAAACAAACAGTCGCCTGCGGCAACAACAGCAGCAGCAGGGCAACTCCTACCGAGAACACCATATGGACCAGGAGTTCAGAGGGGGGATCAGCCCTGGACACAGTCCCAGACATAGTCCTGTAAACCTGCACAGTCCCGCAGCAAAGAACAGCCCCAAAGCCAGCCCGTCTAACACGTACAATCCAAGGCAACAAGAGGCTGACATCATCATTCACAGTGCTGGCTACGGGTGTAACACACTGACAGCCACACAGAGACTCAGCCCAGCCAACACCCTTCAGCCTGGCCAGAGGTACAGCCCAAACCAGTCTCTCTACAGCCCCAGTCAAGGCCCAGGAGTAGTGCCCAGCTCTAGCCCCTGTCGTCCCTGTAGTCCCTGTCAGGTGCCTGGGTGCGATGGCTTTTCCTCACCTCCTCCCCAGGATTCAACAGAGGAAAACTTCTTCCGATTGCAATCAGAACATGAGCGTCAAGCCAGCGAGCTGTCCCTGCTGAGGAAGACCATGGAAGAGATGGAGATGAGAATCGACTCCCAGAAGCAGACACTGGGTGCACGAGATGAGAGTATTCAGAGGCTGCTGGAGATGCTTCAGGTTCAAGGTCATGGGGAACGGGGACAGCGGACAGGCATAATTGCCATGGCAGCCAAGGAGGCTGATGCCCACTTGGAGAGCTTGCATTTGAGAGAGGTGTGTAAGTCTTCCTTTTATTTGATTGAATAGTTCAACACTCATTAAAATGATCATATTTCCTTTGGAGGTTTAAACTTGGTTATTGGTTTGTTATGCTTTTAGGATAGACTAATGAATTCATAGATTTGGAGGTTTGTATTAATGTGGAAATACCACCACATGGTCTTATGAGATGTCCAATCATGGTATTGAAAAATACAAATTTCCCCTCAACATGATTTTTTTTTTTGTTTTGTTGCCATATTTATGTTTCAAATCAAGCAGGTTTTATTACTGATAAGCAAAGAAATAAACAAAATGTAGTTTGCTATCTTTTTTTTTTAATTATCAATAAAAGACATACTGTTTTTACACCTTACCACTTTATAAATATGTAGTTTTGGGGCATTGATCAATCACATCATGAGATGCAACAAGCATTTTAGTTTGTGTTTTAGATATGTGAAGAATTTTGTTCATTTCATGTTTGCAAAGTTATAATTCATCCACATCAAAGGGTTTATGAGCTTGTATGTTTTGTTTAAGGTCAAGCCACAGCATTTTAATTAGAGTTAAGTCTCGATTTTGACCGGGTTATTCCAAAACTATTATTTACTTTCCTGGAATCATTCAAAAGTCGACTTCTTGGTTTGTTTTGGATCATGCTGGGTAACCCAAGTGTGCTTTAGCCTAAGGTCACAAACTTATGGCCAGTGATTTTACTGAGGAATTTTCTGGTTAAGAGAAGACTGCATGGTTCAGTTGTTTAAGGCAAGCCATGGAGGTCCTGCAGCAAAAGAAATAGCCCTGGGTTCGACCATTGCTAACTATTAGTGTGATTTAAAATTTCTGAAATGATTTAGATTTTCAAAAGATTTGCACGTCTAAAATCTTTCACTTTTGTCTAGTCCGTTAACAGAATATCTTACCAGGAGTCTTGGGATATTTAAGATGGTTTTACATAATTTTTTTAAATTGAATTCCTTTCATACTCTGCAAAAAGTAAAAGTGGCAAAAAATAAAAGAGAGTACCAATGTTTTTATCCAATACGGTATATAACCATACATGCACATCTTCTGGTTTTAAATTATAACACAGATCTTCTGGTGAAATACTTAACATTTGTTTTTTTGTTAATACTTGGCTTTCTTAGTATGCAGACTTTTGTGTGCACCTGTTTTTTATGTATTTTGTGAGATGCTAAGAGCAGAAAGTAGCTCAGCGGGTCTTTTCAATGGACCAGACTAACATAAAGAGAGCTCTAAGCTTCTGTTCAACCATGCACTTTTACAATCTAGTCTTGTGTAGGTGTGTGTGTATGTGTACTAGTTTTTTTCTACCTATTAAGGACCATTTTTGGTATATTTACTAACCTGAGGACAAAAAGTCCTTGTGGGGACCAAAGGCTGGTCTTAATGTGGCAGACCCCAATTTTTAATGCTAGAGTCAGCTTAGATATGCTGTAAATTAAATTTAGGTTAAGGTTAGCATTATAAATATACTGGCAATAGTTAGGGTCAGAGCAGATGTCAGGGTTCGGCATAGAAGCAGTAACTAAAATGAAGGAAAGTCAATGTAAAGTGTCGATGTGGATAGAAAAACAAAACTCTGTGTGTATTATAGTATTTGATACATTGTGGGGCTCTTTTTCTGGAAGAACAGCACATTGTGGGGACTGACTGCTCCTTGTGAGGCCTGTTGCCTTGACTCCATGTGGGGAATTGCTGTTTTAGGATTAGGGGTCACATTTAGTACTAAGATGTGAAGTGAGTTTAGGTTGGGGATAAGATTAGGTGTGAACCTGTATTTGTTAAGCTCTACAATTCAATTCATTTTTATTTATATATCGCCAATTCACAACACATATAATCTCAAGGCTCTTTACACAGACAATTCGGTCAAATCACACAGTCACATTGGTTCAAAGTCTTCTATCTAACAAATGGGTAAGAAATGAATGCAAGTCAGTAGAAAGGTCTCAGAAAGATAGAGAGATGTATTGTGTGTGTGTGTGCGCGTGTGTGTTTGTACACTTGTTTACCTAAGTGAGCATGTCGTATATATAGCTGCTGATCATTTGCCAGTTGTAGGCGGCCAGCTTTGCATTTGGCATTTCACTGCTTATGACGTAGGGAGCTTGTTGTGCTCTGAAAGGAATGGTTTATTAAATAAATTTGGATTAAGTTGAAGCATATCAAATTATATCCAAATGTTAATCTTCTTTTCTTGATCTGGCATTATCAGAATCCATGGCTGCAGGAAGTGGTGTTCCTGCACAGGTGTGTCTGTATCCTCTGCTTTGAGGGCTCGCAGTAGACTGCTCTGTAGCTCCTCACTCCTGCCTTATCTATTTTTAACTTCTAAATCTTCTTAGCCGTTAATTTCAGTATCTCTATTTGTGTGTGTGTGTGTGTGTGTGTGTGTGGATTCCATGTGTGTGTATGTCTCTGATACTGTCTGTGTCATAATGTCTGACACGGAGTCTCCCTCTCTGTGTCCTGTCAGAACAAAGGCATGCATGTATGTGTGTGTGCACATCTGGATCCTTTTGGCTTAGAAATTCACATGAGAGAACACCCTCTAAGGATTGCTGATGGGATATCCACCCATGTTGGGAGTTTGGCCACAAAGGCGGGTAGGCTGGGTAGGCTGGTTCACGCTAACTGTACTGATGTAGATGTTGTGTGAGTGTGTGTGCGCGTGTGTGCATCAGTTTGTCTTGTGTGGGACCCAGCCATGATATGTACATAAGAAGTGAGTACCTGTTCACACACTCTTTTTTAGCCATGTTATTTTTAACCATTTGACAGCTTAAGATAGGCTATGTACGCTACGGGGGAAGGGCAACCAGGTCTGAGTAGTCTGTCAGAGGGAGAGGGAGAGATGTTAGAAAGGTTCTGTTTTCCTAAAGTAGAAAAACAGGCTGTGTTTATCTGAATATTAATGTATGATTAATGAGGAAAAACACTCTGACCTCCCTGATTGAAAAGAGAGGGAATGTTGTTCTTTCAGCTTCTTTTTTTTTACTTCTCATGAAAGATGGGGGTGATAGAGTGTCTATTTGGAGCATGTATATACATAAAGTAATGCAATTAAGCTATATCTGACTCCTTAAACTTAAGCATTCAGGAGTGAAAACATTCCGACTTCTTGGGTCTCTAAAGTTTGTTTTAATGTTTCCTAAGGCTTCTTTGAGAGACTGCCAAGAGGTTTGATTCCTTTGAAACTCTTTTGATGTATCAATTGTTGAAAGGTTGGTCGGTTTGGGAGATTTCTGTAAAGAACAAGAAGCAGCTAACACCTGGAGTTGACCACTTCCCTTTCTGGCTACTCTTGCTCATGTCAAGATGAATGAAACCCTTGCTTGCAGCATTTGGGGGCGCCGGGGGAGGCTTTTCATAGTTTTCTGATTAGCATTTATCCTTGTAGAAGAATCACTTGTTGCTCACTTTTTAAATTACAACATTTTTAGAAAGTGCCTCAATTGTGTTTAATTTAAAGTTCGTTGACAGACTGACTTCATAATTTTTGTCAGTAAAAAAAAAATCAATAATGTTACATTTGGGTAAATATTTTGTGAAGGAGGAATTTGGATGCAGGATGTAGGATAATTCCTGGTCTTTAAATTCTTCTTTTTGTTCTGTTCAAAACAAAAATATCATATTTAGGTCTGAAATCACTTGAAGCAACTGAATGTGCTAAAATGTATGCCTCTTTAAATTTTTTTATAAGATATTTTGGTGAGATTTTAATGTGACAGTCCAAAACAACATTGTGCATAATTGTAAAGTGGAAAACAAACAAATGAAGATATTTTTAATTTTAGATGATGGATAGTTGTGAACAGTAATAAACAAGTCCTAACACATAATCTCAATTTAAGATTACTTTGACTTAACCATTCTAATACATGACAACGATTGGTTTTAAAATATTTTCTTTTTGCTGTGCAGAACTTTTATCACCCAGTATCGCCTGCATCTGTTTCCATGGTGACTCCATCCATATTTTTATGAACTCAGACCAGAGCCCCTATCCCTTCTGTAGATAATTATCCCCATGACAAGATGCTGCATTTAGGGGTGTCAGAATAAAGAGGATTTAATTAAGCCTTTGACACAATTTACAACATTTTATTTGTAAAAAAATTATTAAAACGTATCACTTTCCTTCCACTTTATATTTATGTACTGGTTTTTGTATATAATCCCAGAATGATACTTTAAACATTTTCACTCTAATGTGACCAAAACCATCTGTAAAGAAACTCTATCATAACATTTTGACTAAGACCACTGTTTAAGGTTGTGCAGATCCTCAGTTATATTCACACCACCTCTATGTTTTCTGATTAAATTGGTCACCATTATACCATTAGTTCAGGTTGACAGTCTAGTCTCTTTACCTTTTAAACCAATGTAGTCGACTAATTAGCCTCATGTCAGAATTATCAACACAGAACTAGTAAATCATTTCATTTTCAAATGATTTTTGCCCGTGCTGTCTACAGCAAAATCTTTTATGCTTGCAGTAGCAAAAATGGCCACAAAGTGGTACTGTTCTGTTAGAGTTTAGCTATAGTGATTATATGCACTGTGAATTTAAGTTATGTGATGGAACACACCAGCACATATGCATGCTAAGAGGCATAAATCTGGGCCTAATTGACTCTCCCAAGTTGCCAGGTCCCTGTAGACCCAATAATAACAGCAGCACCATTGGTCTTATCCTGCCCAGTCCTGACCTGCTGCCAAAATCATACACGCATATACATACACTCTCTGTGAGATTTCTGCTTTGGCATTTATATATTCTTACATACAGTGATGTTGTCATATGTTCTGTAGGGGTTCTAAATAAAGTTAGGGTCCCCATTTCACATAAAGACATTTCACTCAGTGTGGGATCAGGGAGGTTGAATATATTGCTCTGCTGTTAAAAAGAAGCAAGCAGGCGCTTATGGCTCCCCTGACTTCAGAACTCCCTCTGCTTGTTTTGGCAGCTCCTCTCTATCTGCTTTTTCTTTCAAAAACATTGATGAAACTTCAGAAATGTGGCATTTAGTGCTAACCTGTTGAAATTGGACATTCATGTCAGCAGATCCTTATTTTTTCAATCTTTTCCTTTTTTATCTAGGATTTTTTTTAATGCCAGAAGTTGTTTAATTTTGATTATGTCGTTCCTTAGTGCTCCCTACTCTCTTCTATTTCAATTCAATGGAAATACACTTCTGTTTTATTTTGGATAACTGATGAAAAGCATGTCTCACTTGTGGATTTTTTAAATCTACATTCATTATTAGCTACTTTCAGTCTCTGTTAATAGACCTCCCCAGAAGTGAACTTAGACTTATGTTGTACAATACCAACAGACACACACACTCTGTTTTATTCTATCTAATCCCATACATCAATTCTCTGTTGTTTAGAAAGACTGCTTTTCTCTGAGTTCCCAATTGTCCTTTAAACCTGCTTAGAAATCTGATGCATTAATTATTTTATGTAACCTAGGTTTACTTATTGCTTAGCAGTGTACGTTTTTAGTTATATTGTGTTTCTTAATATTATAATTTTAAGTAGTTTTCCCATAGGGACACCGGTGATTTAATGAAATCGTATCTAAATCTATCTTTCTTTTTCAGACGTATAATTTACAAGTAAGATTCCACTTTAGAAGATAATTTACAATTAATAATTTTGAAGGAAAGTGTATGGGTGATAGTTGGGCAACAAAAGAATAACAGAATTAAGAAATTCACATATGGAATTGATTAGGTTTCGTTCTTTGTATTTAGGACCTCTACCTTTACTATTGATGGAAATCTATATTTAATGTTTTGCATTATGTATTTATACACTTCCCTATTTGTACTACACCCTCTACCCATTTATGATGGTCCTAATCCTTCTTTGTTTTATTTAGTTCAATTATATGGGATTTTGAGCTATACTAAAAAATAATTACTGTGTGATGCTCGAAGAAATTGACGGAAAAAATTAGAAGCTCTAAGACTCTATAGTTCAGTTAATGTTAAATATCATGATAATAGTTATAAGAGCAAAAAGAAACAAAACAGCAATATAGCAATCTGCTTCAGATTAATCATAAAGCATCTGCATTTAGCACTTGACTTCTGAATGAAAGTCCTTGGACATAAAGTACTGCACAATGTTTGATGTAAACACAGCATAAACCTTGAATATAACTGTGCATCATGTGGGTGGAAGGGGGGAAGATTTTGGCCTATTTTGTAACCATGAGGTTCAGGCACCTTGCAGTCTAGAGTTCCTCATGATCTCGAGTGTTTTAGGTTTTTTAAATGCTGAAATTCAGGGCTGGAGGCAGATCCCAAGCACACTGGAAAATTCTGATAGAGAAGCTGAAAATAATAAAAAGAATGAAGCATACTCTTCAGTGTTCATCAGATTGGAAAGTTTTCTTTCAGTCCGGTTCATAAATAGTTTAATTTTTTTTTCACAAATTTTAAATAAAAAAGAAAAACAACAAAAAAAGACATTTTAATTTGTCCTGTAATGTAATGCATTTTCCACAAAACCAATTATGTATCTTTAACCCCCTTATTTATCAACCATATCGAAATAACCCAACTCTTCATCCAGTGGATTGTGTTTGGCACAGATGGTAAAACTGTCCTGAAGCCAGAACTGAACCTTCTTTCAGTACTGTATCAGTATGGCAGAACCTAATTGTATAGTGTTATATTTATTCCTGTTACTTCCATATGCTAAGCTCTGACACATGTGATGACATGTTCTTTTGCATGACTTAATTCCCTTCTCTGAGACACATATTTTCCAAGGACAAAGAAAAGAGTGCACAGGCTATGACAGAAAGGAAAGGTAAATTATGGCACTATGTCATTAGAAACGTACAACTTTTACATCAGGTTGAAGCAATGCAAAGCCAGACCTAGAGGAGGCTGGAACTACAACAGCTCACAGCTGCTGAAATTCTAAATTGAAGTGAGCAAAAAGTTCATTTTTCTTATAGTATATTTGAACACAGCTGTATTATTTGTGTCAAAAAATGTGCTTTATTTCTCTTTTTTTATTTTTATTTTTTTTACTGGCTTTTTCCCCATTTAGTTTTATTTCTGTACATTCTTGATTCCAGTCTCAGAATCATTTTATTTTGATGGACACTTTTTTCTCTTGTCAGGTTACTGGACTAGCATGTTTCCCATCTATCTTAGAAACATGTTCTATCTAAATACAAGAATATCAGATATTTAACAATAATACGTTTTTTCATTGAATACAGTTAAAATGTTCACGTACCCAGTGAGTATATTTATTTTGATGTTTTTGGACATCAATAGTCTAAACTTAGATAAGCCAAAAAAAACAAATAATTTTTTTTTTTTTAGAAATTAGCTTCATTTTTACTACCTGGTAATATCTTTAACAAAAAATGATTGACCTTTGTTTACAAAACATTTCTGAATAGCCATTAGCAATATCAATGGGTGTCGTAATGTGTAGATACATTTGACTACAAAATTCCTAATAATTTTTTAAAACTGTCTTAATTAGTCATGTTAATGTTTACTGATGTAGCTCAACTACTGCCATCTTAGTTATCACTCCCAGTAATTTGATACTTTGTATTTTGCCTGCTTTTGTGTTTATTCTCTACCATTCTAATGCACTCTTAGATATCAGAAAATCTTCTCAAACACCTTAAAAATCCCAGTTTTATTAAGATCTTGGTTGTGGTGCAGCAGATCTCTATGGGGTTTACAGGAGACCCAGGCGATGCACTTTTGAGACTTCAGCTGTTGGGACTCAGCACAACACAGCACAATACACCTGTATCCACCTCATTGGCAAACAAAAAGTCCAAATTTTACTTCTCAACTCTAAGAACGTAGACTTCTATACATCTGTCTTCCTCCGATCAGACAGGGTGAACCTGCTGTCATTTAAAGGGAGAGTTGAATGCAGTTAAAACTCTCCTGATGTCATGGTGTTACAGAAGACATTTAGTCGTCATCTGGAGTCACTTTCATAGGTTGTAAACCATTTTTATTCAGTGAGGCAGGCAGGTCTAAATACATTTGATCAGGTATGTAAACTTTTTAGAAACAGAACTTTGTAAATATTTTTTATTTAATACAAATGTTTTCACAAAAAAGTAACACATTTTTCGATAGAAAATACCTTCCCTTTTTAGGGGAATGGGTTCTTGGCTAGTGCTGTAACAGTTTGTATTAGAGCAGCTAGGAAAAATAGGAGTAATGGGGCATTTTTGCAGCAACAATGTCTCTTTTGTGAATGCTTGTTGCTTGAACGTGTTTGTTGTTTTGTGTAGGCATTGCTGCAGGTCAGAGCTACCATTAATTATTGATAGAAAAAGCTTAGCGCATGTGCTGGCAGAAAGTGTTGCCTAGCACAAGCTTCAGCGTGCCAGAGACATCTGCAGGAGAGACAGTAAAAGCAAGTGGGAGACAAGAAACAGAGAATTCAGACCAAAAAGAGTGATCAAGACACATTCATCCAATCCTAAATCTGAACTTTCCTCTTGCTACCTGCTAGATAGAGGGACATGAAGAAAACAGGACAGAAAAAAATGCTTTAGGCATAGAAAGCATCCTTTGGAGAGGGAGCAGATTAGATCACAGGTAAAATTTTATTGACTTTTCGTGAGGGCACAGCAATGGATTTCATAATGTTCGTTAAGAAAACACAACCTGAGGAGCTAAAAGAAAGGAGCCAGTAAGATTTATCAGTTTAGTTTTTGCCAGTGCTTCTGAAGCTGTGGGTGTTAGAAGAGAGGTGAAGATGATGAGCCGCCAGGCTTGTTTTTACCGGGTCCCTCCCCCGGAGCTCCATCGGCGTAACCAGCTCCAGGCCGATCCGGCTAAAACAAGAACTCTGCAAACTGTCATAGATATGAAGGTAGGACTCAGCAAATCCTCAAGCAGAAAACATTTTTAGTGACATCACACTTTTCTGCTGCATAGTAGCATAGTATCAGTTCTTGTAAATGTAAATCTATCTTCAGATAAATTAGAAATGTGTTTTATCTATGATATATCTGGCAATGAGCGAGGTTGTTTTAGTTTTTAATCTTTCTACGGTATCTCACCATAGTTGCATGCTCTTTTTTTCTGTTGCATAACAGCTGAAAATTTGCATTGACTTCAAATACTAACATATAGATATACATAGACTTTAAACTGAACATTACCTGTATGTATATCTTATCATGCCTCACTATTTGTATATCCACCATGCCCAAAGTCCATCATTGCCCCATGCAGAGTTAGGCACTTATTCAATTTGTTTCAAATGTCACATATGGAAGCTTTCACTTTCATCTCAGCCTTTGAATCCTTTACTGCTGTGAAAAATGCAGTTGGCTCCACATGTGTCTTTGAGTTATCCACCACACATATTTAGCGTTCATTCAGCAAAGCACTTATTCCAAAAGTGACTTACTTACCTCAAAGCCACACATACTTTGCGATTTTCCACTTTTTGAAGAACCTGGCAGTGTTGTTTAGAGATCCAAATTGAAAATATAAATCTGACAGATTTGTTTGGAAATAAAACATGGAAAGGTATAAAAAAAAGAGACATTTGGAGCAATATTAGTAGAATTTTATGGTAAATTCACTTTTGCTCTATATATGTATTTAGTTTAAACAAATAATAGAAGAGCATTTTCCTCTTATCAGACCTTACTTTTGTTTCAGTCTTTGATGTGCAAAATTCTGCTTTGTAATTGCAGAACACAAACCCATCATTCTGTTTTGATCCTGATGTTATCTGGCAGGTATTGTACTAACGCTTGTATTTATCTTTTCCTTATTTTGACATAGACAACTGTGTTCCCATATGACCCTTGACACCTTTCACAAAAAGACTTTCTCTGCGTAACTTGTAGCAATGCCATGCGCCATTGTTTGTATCTGAGAAGTTGAGCTCTTATTACATGGTAAACCTTTTGCATGTCATGTTAATTTTAGAAATGAGCTGTTTGTCTTCGCTGTGACTAATTTTGCATCCTCCCATGGAAACAGAAACATAGTTTAAAATACAAAAATCAAGTGTAGTGTATCACTGTTTTCCTGGCTATCCAAAACAAGTCTACCCAAGTTTACACTCTGGAATGTTTGTTTCAGTAATTTGATATGCAACTTTATACATTCCTGCTTGCTCGGTCTGTGTATCTGTGTTTTATGCTGATGACACTGGGCAGTCCACTTCCAGTTATTTAATTATGTTTCCATTTTTTTCAAAGTTTAGTGTTTAACACTTGTCTAAACCAATGTGACCATACAACTTTTGGATCTGGACATGACAGACCGTTCCTTCATGGATATTAAAAAACAAAAATATTTTGTGCTGCATACAGATCTCTGACCTATTCTCCCAAATCAGCACATGACACAGGGATGTGTACTGGTAATAAGTTGGTTCCATACACCTATGACCATAAATTATATATCCATTTTAGAGGGTAAATGTTTGTAGTTTATGTAAACCCTCTGTGTCATAGTGTTCATGATGAGTTTTTTTTAAGGTTTTGACTACATCTCCCATCAATATATAAACTGTTTAAAGCTAGTTAACCTATTTCTTCTGTAAACGATAATAGTGGTATGAGGTTTTTTTTTATTATTCTTAAGATAACAGCTCTTCATGGTCATTTGAAATAATTATCCCCATTACCGTCTTTGTATAAATGTTGTAGGTGTAACTCAGATCGGATAGTTTTTGTTGTTCTATATTTTGTCTGTATCTTGGCTGTTTTGTGATTAAATTCTATATATAATCTTTATTACTGCTGTTACATTAATAGCTGACCAGTTTCTGACTCTTAACCACAAAACTTTTGCTGGTACAGGACACAAAGATTTCTTCCCTGGAAAGAAACATCAGAGACTTAGAGGATGAGGTGCAGATGCTAAAAACCAATGGCCTGCTGCACCCTGATGACAGGCAGGATGAGCTCAAGCAGGTGGAAGTCTACAAGAGCCACTCTAAATTTATGAAAACGAAGGTAGACACTGCATGAAACATGATGCATGCATGATTTGAATTATGCATGTTAAATAGCTAATGTATGAACACTTTTTAAGCATGTCATGATTGCTTTTTTGTAGCAGCTGTTTCTTGTGTTGTCATGCATGTCACATATTATTAAAACATGTTTTATATGGTAATGAATTTGAAAAAAGAATTAGATCTTGTTACATTATGTGCATATGTATATGGAGTATGAACACCTCTTGATATGTTTATCTGGTAAACCTAAGTAGATTGACTACATTTTTAACTTCCTCCTTTCCTCGTGGCAGATTTGATTAGGTGTAAGAAATACTCCGTATATATTTTGGTCCCTATTGGCAAGCAACATCCAGTTGCATCAGACATTATTCCATTCCTTTGTTTTACCACGCCCAAAATGTACTGTGTTGGATTTTGATCTGCTGATCGTGAAACTTACTGGAGTAAAAGGAACTCATTATCATGTAGGAGAATCCAGTTTTTAGAATTATATGAGCCTCACTAGTTAATTCGATTCAAATTCAAAAATCCTGAATTAATACATGAGAAAAACACGTTTTTATTGTAAATTTTGAGAGTTATGACAGTAATGATTGTGATATAAGGGATCTCCTGCAGTGGCGTGTTTCACAAATAATCTAAGGAAGCTTCTAAGTAAAGATACTCTGTTATTGCATGTTTTACGAAGAGGATAGTCAGGGTATGGTGTGTTTTCTTGCTTAACGTGTCAAAAGGTTAAAACCGTCTTGTCATAAAACTAAGATCCACAGCAGCACTTTATATAATAGTAACTCACTCAATACTTTTTTGATACCCAGTAGTTTAGTGGTTTCTGAAATACCCAGAACAATTTCTTAATCTAACAAGCAGGCAGTTTTTAAAGTATTTAAATTCCCTTTTCTTCACAATTCTGATGAAGGGTTTTAATTTATGTATGTACTCACTAACTCTAGATGTCTTAGAACCATCTTAGACATCTAGATTTTCAAAAAGCTAGCATTTCTTAAAACATATGCAAACTCATTAGCATGAGCAAACAAAGCAGGTGTAAATCAAAATGGGTTTAAAACAAGAACAGCTGTAGCGTTGCGAAGCGGAGCGAGGTGAAGGTTGCAATTCTAGTGCGGGGAATGGCCTGGTTTTGGCAAATTCAGCAAATGTAGATCGCCGCTGTGCCTGTGAAGTACGCAAAGCAAAATTTGCAGGAGTTGAAAAATCCAAAATTTGAACTTTTGTTTTAAATTGGTGTTGCAAAAATCAATCAGTGAGTAGATGTGGTTGTGGCCTATAGTAGACAAACCTTTTTTAAGAAAGGAATCGAAGATAGAGCAAATATTGTTGAGAAAGGATGAAGTCGGAGGTTTGTGGGTGGCTTTTAAAGAAAGGTGTTTTAATTTAGCCCTAGAGGGACTGTTTTCATTTTCCCACCCCTTTGCAAACTACTCCCCCTCCCCACTCTGTCTTCCCTGCAGGCATCTCTGATGTACCGCTGTTAATGTCAGGTTCTTACAGTCTCCAATAATACTTTGGTGAATTAGAGAATTTGGCAAACATTCTACTTAAGTGTTTGTTTGTTAAGGTAAGTCAGTCTTCATCAGTGCAGGCAGAGCATCTGGATATCATCACATGGAATTAATTATTGAATTACTCCTGCTAGTAGAAGTTGTGTAGATTCTGTATCAATGACACAAAGAGTTAATTTTTATGTTATCTCTGGATTCCAGCACAATGTTAAAGATTCTTTGACCTATCCAAAGAGAATCTCTGGCAGCCTGGCATATGGAGACCCTCACATGTGCTACATTGTCAGATTGATTCAAAGAAGATGCTGGGAACTTATTCTCTGAAAGCAGAGTACTTTTGAGTTCCAAAGAAATGCAAGGCAGATAAACGATAATTTCTGTGGCGGTCAGATCTCCTGTTTTGAATAGTAACACGTTTGACGGAGCATACTCTGAAACTGTCAGCTTCCAGTTAATCATGCTTCTATGCACTTTAGAGAAGTTTGGTCAAGATTTATCTCTGTAAGACTCTCTCCCGATTTTCCAATTGCACTCAAATGGGTATAAAGTCCACTTGAAAAAGACATTCAAAGGTTTAGAGGGCCCTGTAAGTTGTTAGTAAGGTCATCAGTTTAGATGTGTATCCATGGCTAAACAAGCACTATGTGAAACATTTTTACATGAATAAATGTGGCCTCTGATTTAACATGCTTTCAGTACTCAGTCACACTGCAAAAGTATGTTATTAAAGCAATCCATTTCACATGTGGTTAGAATTCATATTTGGTATCAGGTTTCAAGTTTCACAAGATTTCAGTCCATATGGCCGTGATGCCTATTTATTCTACTTTGATGGCTGAGGCCGATGAATTGTGCTACATGTGAAAAAGTTTCTTTGGGTTCATTAATGGTGCTCTTTGTATGGACCCGTTTGTCATTGCAACGGGGAAGTTCCAGATGCAATCATAAAAGAGATGTTTTTTATGAATAGGGCTCTGACAGATGAATGTGAGCTTACAACGGCAGAGGAACAGAGGAAGGGAGTTCTCTCTTCACCCACGATATATATCATAGTGATGGCCCTGGCATGCTTTCACATGTCTCTTCTTTCTGTGTACAGTCACACAGAGACACAGAGCCATTGCACATGCAGCTATGCACAGCTTCATTCTATATCCTTGAAGTGTTTGGGATCCTGTTGTTTCAGCTCTGGTAGCGAATGTCCTTTTGGTCCAACTATTGGTAGAGAAATGAGAGGGGGCATTGTCCCTATCCTACCCTGTGTCCTCTCTGGACTTGGGTCTGCTCAAACACTATTAAACTGCTCTGGGCATAGTATTGAGAATGAATGCATAAAACTACTCTTGCGGAGATTTTCCCTGTCAAACATCTAGGCTGTGTGGTTTAGCAGATTGTGTCTGTGCCCAATAGTAGAGCTTTAGCTTAGTAGTTGCTGTCATCTCGTCTCTGTGTTTCTGTAGGAGCAGGCACGTGTGTCTTCCATCAGGCCAGCCCCCACCTTCCTCATGCCCACCCAACTACCTTGGATCACAGAACAAGAAGAAGTACTTTTTTATTTATTAGCCTCTCTTCTGTTTGAGCATTTCTCTCATTGAGTAATAATGTTTCAAATATCCTGGTGTTTTAAATATAACATTTAGGCCACCGCTGGCACATTTTCTGAGCCATTTTTTTGCTCTTACATTTAACCCTTCTCCCCTCTCTGAACCTATTTTGACCCCACCTTTGGAAATATTTTCCTGATTTTGCAGTTTATTCTGCCTCTGTTCTACCTTTATGGGCTCTTTGGGATCATTTTGTGACTACAAGGTTTTGAAACATGTTTGGTTCAGTCTGAGTTTCTGTTATATGCAATGAACTCTGCTCACTCAATTTGAGAAATTTCTCTTTTTAAAACAATGTTGCGGATTTTTGGGACCAGCAGTCATATTCCAGTCCTTTGAACAACTGCGTACTCGGCAGAGAAACATCCCTCTGTTGGTATATTTGATTTCCTGTGTGGTTTTCTGTTATGTTCTTTATGGCTTTTCTAAAACAATCTGGTTGTTACCCTAAATGATTTTCTGCTTTTTGGCTGTGTAATGCATTTCCACACAAAAGAAGTCTGAAAAAGTATTGATGAAATTACTTAATGTGGCAGCTTACAATATTTCCAATTGAATTTATTAACATAGAATTTATGAAGACAATTTTTATTTAGTAAACAATGAAATTGATCCCAAATATATTCAGCATAGTTGTAATTTCTAATATTCTTAAATTAAAAGACATGAAGACAAAAACAATATTTAACATTCAGTTTGTAATCACTAATTCAATGGATTCTCAGATAAAAAAATGTGTAAACATGAATTTATTAATGCAGTTTTGTCATCTTTTTAAAGTATTTTTGTGTCAGCCTTTAACTGGTGTATGTTTTTATATAAGGAAGAAACACAATTAGGCATAAAAGAGTTTTAAAAGTAAATCTTATCACAATTACTTGGGCTTTTGTCATAAAAGGTTTTGTATAGCCATCCTCTTTCTTTTCATCTATAACATTTCACGCAAATAAAACAAATACAGTGTTCTTTCTTCAATCCATTCTTTTTCTTCTTTTACTCCTTTTTTAAAAGAATTCAGATGTAGGGACTTAAACAACAATTAAAGTTTAGTTTTGTGACAACCTCACTATTTCTGGGTAGAAATGGCTACCATTTCTGTCCTTTGTTGTTCATTGCTGTAAAAAATTCGGCCTAGTGTTGCCCTATTTCGTTTCTTCTGTCACAGGCAGCTGGATTTGCATTTTAAGTGTCTTAAGCCCTGAACACATTGAATCTGATGTTGCCTCTGACCTGACACAAAATTGTGACATAAACTGTTGTGGCATTTAGCGCTTATTGTAAGTCAGTAGAGATGAACACACCTGACCCAATTTTCTGCGTGGGGGCTTGCATAGCTCTGACTGAGATAGATCCCAGATCTTTTTTAGTTGGACTACACAGCAATTTACCTACAATTTTATAGGTCTGACAAGAAGACAGATGTGGTTAAAAATTAAAACAAAGGGAAAATACAGAATACAATCTGTCAATTACAAGAAAAAAAAGACAGATTTAAAATTGCACCGTGTACATGTAGCAAGTGGAGCAGACACAGGCATAAACAATCAAAGAAACTTTTTAAAAAAAGAGAATACTTCACACATGAGAGGAGTTCAGGAAGAGAAGAAAAACTGACAAAGTAGTGATCATCTTTGTGTCTTGCAAAAACAACAAGGGACAGTATTGTTGCTGCATTTTCTTTTAACTTAGTTCCCATTATATACTGTTCAAAAAATAAAGGAAATGTAAATGACACAATTTAACTTCAATCAAATCAAGCGTCTGTGAAATCAAACTGTCCACTTTTGAAGAACCACTGATTGACAATCATTTTCACATAGTGTTGTGCAAATGGAATATACAACAAGTGGAAATTATTGGCAATTAGCAAGCTACACTCAATAAAGTAGCACTTCTACAGGTTGGGACCACAGACCACAGACCAGTTCTCAGTAGCTATGATTTGTCACTTTTAAATGTTGGTGGTGCTTTCACTCTCTTGATAGCATGATATGAACTCTACAACCCACACAAGTGACTCAGGTGGTGCAGCTCATCCAGGATGGCACATCAATGCAAGCTGGGGCAAGGTTCTACTGTACAGAACCTTGTACAGAAGGTTGTGTTTAGGGCCCAACACCGGGGCAAGGTTTGCTGTGTCTGCCAGGAGACAGGCTAGTACAGGAGACGTGGAGAGGGCATAGAGGGGCAACAACCCAGCAGCAGGACTGCTACCTCCACCTTTGTGCAAGGAGGAAGAGGAGGAACATTGCCAAAGCCTTACAAAATTACCTTGAGCAGGCCACAAATATGCATTTTCCTGCAGAAACTGACTCCATAAGTCCACAGCAGAAGGTTGTGTTTAGGGCCCAACACTGTGCAGGATCCAGGATGCTTGGCCTTTGTCAGAAAACGGCAAAATTGGCAAATTTGCAACTGGTGCCCTTTCCTTTCACAGATGAAAGCAGATTCAGACTGAGCAGAGTGATGATAAACTCATTTAGGTACCGAGTTGAAATCCTCATACCCCTTGTGATACTATATACTGGTGCTGTTTGCCCTGGGTTCCTCCTATTGCAAGGACAATGCTAGACCTCATGTGATGGAGTGTGTCAGCAGTTGCTGCAAAGTGAAGGCATTAAAGAACGGACGGGCCCGTTCGTTACCCAGACGTGAATCTGATTAAGCACATCTGGGACATCATGTCTCAATCCATCCACCAATGTCATGATGCACCACAGACTGTCCAGGAGTCGGTGGATGCTTTAGTCCAGGACTTGGACAAGATCCCTCAGGAGACCATCTGCCACCCCATTAGGAACCTGCCCAAGCACTGTAGGGAGGTCATACAGACACAGTTGGATCAGCCTGTAGTGTGTTTTTCCAATTTAAATTTGTGTGTGACTCCAAATCCCGGCCTCCATTGGTTAATACATATGATTTCCATGATGATATTTGTGTGATTGTGTTGTCAGCACATTTCAATTTGTATAGAACAAAGTATTTATTTAGAATATTTCATTTATTGAGATCTAGTATGTGCTATTTGAGTGTTCCCTTTATTTTTGAGTAGTGTATTTTTATATAGGCTGTATAAATTCTCTCTGTTCTGGGATAAGAGATGCTGTATAGACTCATTAAGTGGGCTTTGTTTTGTAGCTGTGCCTTTTTTCTTCTTACTTTTTATAACATGTCCCAGTCAAATGTGGGACATGTATTTAAAGTAAAACCAAAGTATTAAAAAAATGCACAAATTTGGATCTGCTCACCCAGGATAGTAGGAGCCTCTCTATAAGCAATCAGTGTGAAATTGAAAAAAATTGGATGCAACAGTGTGATGCAGACTTTAGTGTTTCAAAGTGTTTATGATGTCATGTACTCTACTTATGTTCTTCATATTCTTGACAATTTTCTCCTTTTGATCAGATATCTGATCCACGGACGTTTGAAATCTCTACTTTCTGTCTATTAAAGTTAACTTTAACTTGATAGACTGGTTAATTTTATCTAAACTAGTAAACGGAAACATATCTAATTCAAATGTTCTTTGTTTTCTTTATTGCTTTATACATATAATTTGCTCAAAATCTACCTGACAATTGGATGGAAAAATAGGAAGTGTGCATGGTGTGCTTTTCCACATGTGGGTTACGCCAGACCCACCTGGAGTGTTTTTGCCAAAATGATAAATCTACAGCAAACCTCTTTTGGCCAAAGGAAATGCTTCCAGTTAGAGTTGCTGTAACATTGTCCAAACCAGACATTTCAACCAAACTACCTCTTGGCATTTATATAATTAGCAGTCTTTGTTATACAGGCCCAGTGAGCTCAAGTTGCCACTTCTTGCTACAGTGCTGTAAAAGTAACCTTCAGATATATTTTTATCTTCCTTTATGTGCTCCTTACAGTATTGTGACAGCATTAATTTGTGGGTCCTCATCCACGAGTGTTTGTAACATAGCTAATAAAAAAAAAAGAGTAGAACAATACATATAATGACTCTTACTGTTGATATGGGGATGTTTGGATGAATAGCAGTTTTATTATTATACATTCATAACCATGGTACAGTAGATTTATGCTCACCCATCTATTTAAATGCAAGTCTCTCTATTCTTTTAAACATATTAAGGTAGGGTAAAAGAAAGGGCTAAAGTCAAGTGTCAAACAAAAAAGAAAGTAATGGATTAGAGCTTAGAATTTCCTTGAAACTGATCATCTGTTAGCAATATTGAAGAAAATAATTTAATTTATTTTATTCCTTGGAAATCCTAATGGAATTGTAACAGTACTATGGTGATCTTTGCGAGATTTGTCTTTGTCCTTATTGTACTGTTACCTATTACAATGTTTTTTTCATGTTATTTAGTGTTGCATATTCATATAAACTCACCTCCGTGTACTTGCTAAGCCACTGCCACACCCACATTTAGGTAACAGTAAAGGTAATTCTCTCCTAAACAGTATATTTTTTAATATATGATGCTTTCCCTTTTTAATTAATGTATTGACTGAAAGATTTAGTCTTTAACACTTTCAGTTTGAAAGTATGCAACTAAAGAGTTATTTCTTTTTTACCCCTTTTGACCATTGACCGACAGTAAGTGTGGTGGAGTGCTGTATATTTCATCTAATGTGTTAGGTTAAAGATTGCTTTTATTATTTCTTTTGCACTTCAAATACACATATTTTGCTCCTTGTTGTGTCTTTTGTTAAAAAAATGTTTTCCTTTTCGAAATGAAACCGAAACTAAACTTTGGGAAAGTTTTGATAAGATATCTTCTCTCACCATTTTTATAATTGTAATGAATGTATCCCTTTTTGTGTGATTGTCAGATAGAACAGCTGAAACAGGAGCTGAACAGAAAGGAGACGGAGATGCAGGCCCTGCAAACCAAACTAGAAACACTCACTAATCAGAACTCGGACTACAAGCAACACATTGAGGTGCTAAAAGAGTCGCTCAGTGCCAAAGAGCAGCGCGCCAACACTCTGCAGACGGAGGTGAGAGTGTGCACATTCATAAATCCAAAAAGATTCTCAGGTATGTGAATGTTGATGCTGAGAAAAAAAGACAGCTTCATGCAACACACAAAATAAAAACACTTACTAAAAGAAAACATCTTAATTTGAAATTTCTGATACATTAAAATAGAGAAATTGATTAATTTTCCCAACATTATTCGAAGCAATCTGATGCTCTATTAAAAGTTTTCTGGTTCGGAATTTGTGAAATAACTGGAGGAGAGTTTATCGAGTTATCTAGAGAGATGCAAACAGTGATGTGGTTGGTTTTGAGATTTTTCTTTATTTTTCAATGTGAATTAAACAAACTTGTCATAAGAACAGTTTAAGCTTACTCTACATTATTCCTCACATTACCTGCTTCTCTTTTGAGCGTTTAGGTGGGAGGAAAGCTATCTATGCGTGTGGCTTCTTTTTTCCACCACCACAATTGTGTATGTTGGTGGGTCAGCCAGCAGGCTGAAGAAAGTTGGCAGCTTTTGTGCATGCTTGAAGTGCCTAAGGCTTTAGGGCTTTAATGATTTTATCAACATTGTAAGGGATAAAAAGGAACCGAGCATAGAGGTGTGGAGAAGCATGTATGCAAAATGTGTGTGTTTGGTGTGTACGTGTATATCTGAGCCTTTAGCTTTTTTTTTCTCAACCACTCTATTGACTTGGAACTGATACTTCAGATCTCAGTGTTTGGCAGTTGAGAGGGGCCTGCTAACTATGTCCACTCATCATTACAGGAAGCAATTTAAGCCAAAATTAGGCTTAATTGTTAATACATGTGCAAATAATTTTGGCTCTTGCTGCTCGCTGAATACATCATACTTAAAAGAAGTGCTTTTCAGTGGGTGGTTTTCTGTGTGTCTATGTTTACCGACCATAAAAGGAGAGCTGCAATTGCAAAAAAATGTTTGTGTCATCACGGCAGAATGTGCTCTGGGGACACCTGCTATACCAAGCCTTAAAATCCTGAAAGCTTTAGAAAGTATTTATCCGTCATTTTGTCTCTACACAGCTTTTGCCAATCAACGATTTCAGATGTGGTCGCAAACAGAACAGGTGTGTTGAGATGAAAAAAAGGGCCAAACATGAAGATGTCTCCATTCTCCTTTCAATTTTTTTCAATTTTTAAATGGAGTTAAACATAGCGGCACCTTTACCCCTTTTCAGTTTATGCCCATGTACAATATCTTTAATCCATAAGTTAGCCAACATATTACCTTAAAGTCAGATTATTGCACAACAGTTAGCACACCAACTGATGTGTGATACTGATAAAACCATTAACTCATCAAAGTTGTAAAAACAAGTTTACCACTATGTCTTTTTTTAACTTTGTACTGTATTGTATAATAATACTAATGATATCATATTACAAAACTTTTACTTTAGTTCTCGCAAGTAACATCTATTTTGTAAAAACATGACTATGAAAAATCTGTTTAGAACAATAGGATTTCTTCTTATTAAATCTTTAATTCTTTTACTAATTAAAATGATTAGGGTATCCCTAGTAGAGGTGGAAAAAACTGGCACTTGTAAACTGGAATTTATAAAGTAAGGAAGTGTAAACATTTTATGTTCTGGCAACATTAACATTATAACATAAGGGTACATTGAACATGGCTCGCATTCTTTCTATTGTCAGACACCTACTCCTCACACGTACCCCAAGGGCATCTTGTTTTAGTAACAAGATATTGTAATTGATAATATCCACCCATCCATCTGTCTTCTCCCCCTTATTTCAGGGTCATGGTGGAGCCGGTGCCTATCTCCAGCAGACTATGGGTGAAAGGCAGGGTACACCCTGGACAGGTCGCCAGTCTGTCGCAGGGAAACTGAGAGACAAACAGAGACAAACAACCATGCACAAGCACACACGCAAACACACACTTACACCTAAGGACAACTTTGATCAGTCAACAGTCATGTTTTTGGACTGCCAGAGTACCCGGAGAGAACACACGCACGAACGGGGAGAACATGCAAATTACATGCAAAGAAGACCTTGGGGCGGAATTGAACCCCGAACCTTCTTGCTGCAGGGCAACAGTGCTACTAACCTTGCAGCCCTCATAATTGATAATACATATCTTTTATTTATCTCTGGAAAATAAAATATTTTAAATACCATGTATACCATTCAAACACATTCAAACTGTGCCACCACATCAAATTAGAATTATCTTCAAATTAGAAATTATATAAATAATATAGTGGGAATACCACTAAAATCACACTAATGCTGATCTAACCTGACAAGGCAAAGCTGTATGGTACCTTGACAACACGAAGCAGGTGGTAGGAAACCACAAAAATGTACATTGTCTACTTTCCCTGTGTAGTACATTTATTTTTACCAGTGTCATAAGAGGATCGGCTAAAGTAAAAGCATGCTTTAAAACCTCATGTGAAATTCCAGTTTAAACCACTGGAGAAGGGATAATTCAACTCACTTTAGCCTAAACACCATTATGTAACAACTGTGGCTAATATCATAAAGCATTTTCGTTCGCTTGTTCGTCATCTCCCACTTCATCCGGGACTGGGTCATGGACGAGCATTTTCTAAATTCATTTTTACTTCTCTGTGGTGAAGTCTGTGCACTAACACTTGTAGGTCAGTTTAAAATATAGTTATTTAACATACATAAAAAAATATGTAAATGATAAGTATGAAAGAAATGTAATGACAAAGATCTTTCCAATATTGACAATTTAAACAAGATAAATAAAGATTAAACTGAACAAAAGAATCTAAAAAATGTGTGATACAAAAATAATTTAATTAATAATTTTGTTTAGTTGATAATATAGCAAATACCATACCGTTTTTTCTTAAAACAGCTATAATTATTTGGGCAAAATAACAAAGACATCTTTAAAACTTAATGATACCCTGCAAACTGGAATACAACAGGGAACTGAAAATGGAAAATCTAAGGCATGCTTATCGAATATAACCCTTAAATGTGACACACTTAAATTAAAATAAGATGTGTAGGCCTTCTTTCCTCACATTGGTGAGAGATGATTAGCTGGCAGTGTTTCCAAACTTTTTTCTCAATTAAAAAACATCATATGTCCAGGGTGTACCCTGCCTTTCCGGAGATAGACACCCGGCCTACTGCGACACTAAAATTAAAGTATGTCCGATTCTCATTCTAAAATGAGCGGGAGAAGATAGATAGATGGATGGATGGATTTTGAGCTCTTTTGTGGCAAATTCCTAAAAGTAACCTATCATACTGCACTTTAAACTTAGGATATCTATAAATGACTGGCACCACTTAGGGTATTATCATTATTATAATACCAGAATTGGAATATGGAGAGGTGCTTATTGTATGAACATATAGTTTAATATACACACGTGTTTGTGTAAGGATTGGACTTAAATTCTGTGTAAAGGACTATAATATTTCTGATTTTGGGTGCATCACTGCATTCTTTGGTGCTTCTCCTAACTTCTTAAAGGCCACTGCTGAGGACCCGTAATCTGATCCAGATCACAAATAGAAAAACACACAGCTGTGCACACACAGCCCCATAAACACAGAAAAATATACGTTGTCAGTTCGGATTACTCTACTCTCATCTCCGGTCTACAGTAATTTTTCCCGCTATTGAAGTGGCATTTTTTCCCCTCACTTTGGCATGACTCGGGTTTCCTCAACTAAGTGGGCAAACCAGAGGATGACTAAAGATCTTTACTGTGCTGTAGTGGGTTAGTTGATGAAATGCATTCCTCTGCTGCCTGTCTGTCATTCAGCAAAAGAGAAGAGCCATCCTCATTCAGCGAGTGTAGCACTGGATCTTCAGCTTTTAGGACAACCCATTTAATCGTATAAAACTAGTGCATTAGACATCTTTATAAAAGAGTGAACATTGTTCATTTAGTTGACTTTAACCACTTAAAACTAGTGACTGGTATGTTCCAAAGCCGAACCTCTTTGTACCAGAGTCACTATAAAAGTAAAGAATTAAGAGATGGCTAGCCTTAGAACAGAGAAGCCACTGTGTGCAAAGGAATGAGAAAATGCAAGTGCATTTATTTGTCAGTCAAAGTTAAGGACAGCATCTAAATGGGTGTGATTGAATCTGTCTTCAGATAACTGGAAAATGTGGAAAATAATGAGTGTACACTTTTCTGGGAGCTCTGTAGGTCTGCCAGAGTCTGTGGAAACTTAACCCTTTAATACAGTAAAATGTGCGTGTGTGCCTTTCATAGCCTGATCAGGACAATGCAGCACTGTAATGATACCCCACCCGATCGGGTAACCTATCAGAGACCTTCCTGCATATTTAACAAACCCAGGAAACAAAAGGAGAGCTAAGCTGCCACAGGAGTTTTGGTTTTCAGCTCAAAGATTGTTTTATGGAGAACAGTGGCTAAAACTAAGTGTTATTGACCTGAAGTTAGTTTAATAAAAAGGCAAGATCCTTGTGTTGTATTTAAAAGAACATCTTTCAATAAAGAACTGAAAGACATTTAGGTTTTTTAAACAGTTTATGTTTATTAATTGTTTCAACAACAGATGCAAGAAATGATACAAAATAAAAAAAACTGTAAAACTCATTATTCTTTCTTCCACATGTTCATTTTATGAGCCTATCATTTTTCCAAAAATACACACTGAAATAAGTACAAGACTTTAATCCGATTCAAGACGTCATTAAAGACGTCAGTGGAAAGTATTTCATCCTCATTTGTGCTTACGTAGCTGTCAAGTCTCTATCCCTCTGTCCTGCCGTCCACCTGCATTCGCAGTTTCCCGCAAATTTCTCGTATTATTGTAATATAGAATTATTTAGATAAAAATACATTGATCTGCCTCTCCAAACAGAACTGTTGATAGGATAGCAAGTCAAAATCTGGTCACTTTTTTGTAGTTTGCTATTGGTTGAAAAGTGTTTGTTTTAGATTTCCTGTGCACCTGTCTTAGAATATAATGGATAAGGGCGTTTTTGTGTGTACCGATATTCAGATCATATACCAAAGACCAGTTCACACAAATTTATGGCCACTGATATGTACATGTAAACCTTTGCCACGTGAAAACCAATTTTTAAAATCTTACACTCAATTATAGACAGTTTTAGCATATCTCAACACCTTTGAAAGTGGGGTGCAAACTCAAATGCAAAAATTTCTGCCCTTATATTGGTCACAAGTTGCATTGGTAAAATGCCAGATGAGAGAAAGCAAACATTTGGAAAATCAGACATAAAAACAGTGGAATATTAATGGAGAAAAAATGCAGGCCAGTACAAATGAATGCAGCAGGACGATGGCCTTTATGCAATTACTCAAAAACTGAATTGAATTTATTATGTGTATTTAAAAATAAACACTTATAGACAAGGCTTACAGAATATTTTTAATATTAATGTTTTAAGGGAATAAATCTGACTGTCGCTCCTTCACTATCAGAAAATGGTTGTCAGGGCAGACAAAGACATTTTTCTTATCTCTTACAATAATTAATTTTTTTAAATAGTTTTTATATTTTATTAACTAGAACTTTTGTTATTGACATCAATTTATTTTTTCATTTATGTTGGTAGTATTTTGACATTGGCTACTTATGTAAAGTGCACTGTATGTAATATTTAGTATGACAATTGTTTTTATTAGTTTTCAATCTGGAAGCCTGCAAACCTGCACATCATCTAAAACCACCTAAGCCAATCTTCATCTACTCTCTAAGCTTCCTCAGCAGCCAACAGCATTAAAGCTTTCCTTTTTAAGTCACCTCATCATGGTCCTATCTGCCTTCCAACCAAGCTGCAATCCAGTTCAGTCTCCTTCCAAGTCTACCCATTCTGATCCCTCCTTCCTTCATTTCCACCCCACCACCACGCCCTGGGGGGAAGACATTTCTTCTCTCATACATCTGCCCATTCTATCACCATCAATAATTTTCTGCTTAATGTCTTCTGCTAGGGTGTGAGCATCAAAATATTTTTGTTCATTCATGTCAATGAAATCTCTAGTTGCATCTTTGTCTCCTTGTGAATCTCTCCAGGTAGACATTTTTGTCATTATTACCCCCAACTACATGGTTTGGAACCTCATCTTTCTTTTAGGGCCACTCTGACAGTGCTACTAGAAAATCAGCTTGTCTCAGTAGGGTGGAACAAACAGTTTTTTCACATCTTATAATCTCCTTGAGCAGTGTTTGTAAATCAACTGCAACACATTCACTTATTGCATGCACTAAAAATTTGCGTGTGCAAATCAGTGCTCCATACTTGGAATCTTTAAAGATCGAGCCCTTACACAATTTGTGTAATTTTGCAATGATGCAGCGTCAGTTCACAATATATGTCATCTAATG